>JASDQU010682270.1:57349-69127 GCA_032191745.1 Picea mariana | reverse complement strand
TGGGCCTCTTTAATATCTGTTGGGGCCGACTTCTTATTCTGCCTATTACAATTGTCTTTTGACCAATCCGCAAAAGGGGATTTGGTCCTATTACAATAACCGACATGATCAATCCACAATGGGGATTGATCCTATGAATAATATATCAATAATAATAAGAATACACTTTGTAGTTACATTATTTCAACAACTTAAACAATAATTTTATTTTTAAGAGCAATAAGTTAGCAGTCCTAAAATCAGAAAATACTTGATAGAAAAGATGCCAATTAGTGAATAGAACATGTATGAGATGTTAGGCTGATTGTGTGCATGTGATATCATGAGATTATGCTAATTACTTACAATATTCTCAAGCCCTAGTGGTTGTAACAACATTTACAACAGTAGCAAGTAAATGGCTTAGAATGAAAAGCGTTGAGTTGAAAAGAGCATGAAAATACAATAAAGTACCTAAATTGACAAGTCACTTTCAGAGAGAAGATGAAAATTAAGGTCTTATCTCCACTTGTAATAAAAAGACTAATGTCTTTTTCAATTCTTGGGAAAATTGAGTCAAGCAACACCTTAAATTGGAAGTTGGATAGCCAAGAAGACTTTGAAGTTTGAAACCCTAGGACTATACCCTCATAGGCCTAGTTAAACCTCACAAAGATTAACCCTAGAGTTTATACCCTTATAAACCCTAGTGTTGTCTCCTTCTAGGATGTCTAGCTTAAAATCTAAGTGAACTAAGTCCAACCCTAAGTTTTATTCCCTCATAAACCCTAGGTCTTGAACTAGCTAAGACAAACCCTAGCGGGATAAACAATTAACCCCTAAACTAGGTCTTAAATGCTGCAACAAATTAAGGTGAATGAAAATAGGGAGGGGGGTAAACAATCTTAATCCCTCCCAAGGTTTCTAGCAAAATGAACCTGGCATCAAGGTAACATGAAACAATTAACCATCTAATAGAGAATCCACCATGATACACCATGAACAAACACTTAAACTTGAAGAAGAACACTTACCAAACCAAGTCTCTATGCATGAAGAAACCCTAGCTCAAAGATCATCCACCAAAACAAGAGAAAGAATCCACAAGATTACCCATCCACGAGTGTGCATAAGAAGTCCATGATGAGAAAAGAAGAGACGATAGTTATAGAAGTGATTCTCCACAAGGGAGAGTTCTAATTTACAAACGAGGTAGTGTTAGCCTTTAAATGTGAGGCAACCCTAGTGCTATAAATGCTCAAAATCCCCTAAAACAATAAATGTCCATGATACAAGTGAGGTAGGTCAAGTTCGACCCCTCAAATAGCCTCAAAAGTTAATAAAACATGTTAATACACCAAAATGTTTCCTCCAAGATCATACGTGTGGGTGTAGGAAACCACAACAAGGGTGATGTCATGCTCTAGAAGGGTGCAAGGGCCTCCAAAGGCCATGTCTCATCATCAAAAGGTGCAAAGCATGGTGGAAGATGACACCTCCTCATCAAAGTTATGCTCACTATCAAAGAACCCCAACTCATCATCAAAGTGGTGCCCCAATGGCAAGAGAGCTCCAATCATCATGCATCCATATGGTCAACGTCTAAGGTGAAAAGGTCGGTGTCTAAGGTGGAGTGAAGGTGTGCCACCTCTCTGAAGGGTTTCCAATTGTGTCCAAGTGCAACGTCCTCCATCCAATGTCTAACAAGCTACGATGTGCATTGTCCAAGATGTGGGATTCTCGTCCATCTGTAAACCAGTATAACCATATCTGCAAAATGAGGGCTTGTATGTCCATCATCCAGGGTTCGAGAGGTGTGAGAGGATGTGTTTGAATATGTCAAGTCACCATATGACCCAAGCTCTGCATCACACATGCTATGTCTTGTATAAAACGCACAACGTCTTGGGTGAAATCATAAGGACATCTTCCAAAGGACCATGTCAAGTGCACCCAAGTCTGTGAAAGCCATAGAATCAAGCAAGACTCAAGATCACAAGGTACAAGATTCCTTAGAATCATACAAAGTAACCCATCACTTAATACATAAGCCACATGAGTAATTCACATTAGATATCATCTTCAAACTTCACATTAGATCAAGACTTTATGTAATTTGGAAACTTTGGGTATGGGAGGATCGTCAAAAGACCTTATTAGGTGTGCCTCTACCCAAGTAGAGGAATAGTTCCCAAGAAGACCCATCAAAGTGCAAGTATGGTGAATGGAAATGTGCTGGGGTTACTTCATGGCGATGGAGTCATTAGCATGCAAGGTATTGTGCTTGATCCATTTCCATGAGCACCTTTGTAGAGGGAGCATTTGTTGCTTGAGATACCCTTTCCTCGGTAGTGTGTGTATTTCAAACCCCTTTCTTGCCTTTTGATATTCATTTTATGCATTGCAAGTCCCCTTTTCATGTTTCAAGCACTTTATTCTTTCTTTTCTTTCTTGCTAGGATTAAGTCCTTTTATTTTGATATGCATTCAGTGCATTAGGACTAGGAGAAATCACCTCATAGAAAGGGGGAAGAGATCAAGCTAGCCTTTGGCTTTTAAAGTTGGCCATTCATTATCCCACATTTCTTTCTTACTTTTATAACATATTTTATTTCATTTTTTTATAGAAATTGCATCAACCTCGACATTCTAGCCCTTCTTCTCATAGGAGGATGAGCCACGGGCCTTTTTGGTGTACATGTAACAACCATACCGAAGTTTATTACACTGTGGAAGGATCCAAGATGGAAAGTGTTAAGTATGGAGGGAAGGGTGTGTTACCCTTATCAAAGCTTCCTAGTGATACCCCTATTCCCCAAGAGTGACAACGAGACTAGGATACTAAAGATGGTCACCAAGGTGAAACAAGGCAAATAGCATAACTTCTGAGCTTATGATTCATTATCCAACTTCAACCCATGATCCTCACTCACATGTCAAATGCATTAAATATGACACTTTATATGAAACAATGACTAATGTACCTCATAATGTGATGGACCACCATCTTCTAATGAACCATGCTAATCAGGTGTGATGAGATATGATGATGAGGAATGAGGCATCTAGGGGGATGTTGGTTGTGGAAAATGTTAATCATCATCCTCATTGGGACCACGTCTTTGTTGTGGGCCATGAGACATGATCTCATCTAGTTATTGTTATGATCCAACGCCTTAAAAATGATAAAAATCATTGAATTACAGTCCACTTCGAGGGGGAAACCTCCTTTTACAATATATCAATTTCGTAATACAATATGAGTTCAGATAAAATTATTCTAATACTAGATCTCCTTGATATATATAAAGGAGACAAAGGGTTACAATTATGATGAAAGGGTGCAATGAAGGGTTCTAGCCAACCTACTAGAAATGTAATAATTCAATATATAGGGCTTAATAAGGGGTTTTATACATAACATGGAGCTTTGTCTAGGTCTTAACATGCCCCTCCCCTTCAAACAACTATTGTCATCAACACTTGACTAACCATGGGTGCTTCTACACGAAGAACTCATCTTCCCATGCCGCCTCTTCCACTAGTAGGTTCTTCCATTTGACAAGGTACTATGTAATTGTTCGATGTCTCAGTTGCTTAATTCTTGTTTCAAGGATTGTTTCTGACTTTAGTATCATTTTCCCTTCTTCATTGATCTCCGGTAAAATAGTTTGGACTGGGATCTTGTTGTCGATGGCCTTCTTTAAGCAAGAAACATGGAAGACTACATGTACACGTGAAGATGGAGGCATCTCCAATTTGTAAGCCATACTTCCAATCTTTTGCAAAACCTTATAGGGGCCATAATATTTGGGTGCTAATTTATTGTCCTCCTTTTGTTGCTTTTGGGACATTTGTTTGTATGGTTGTAGCCTTAGAAATACACAATCCCCCACTTCAAATTCTCTTTCACTGCGATGTTGATTTGCTTGTTGTTTCATCCTATTTTGTGTCATAACCAAGTTGTCCTTCAATAGTTTGAGGACCTCTTGTTAATTCCCTATGTGGTCCTCCACTTCTTGAACCTTTGTATTCCCTTTCAAGGGTGATGTGATGGATGGAGGATGATATTTATAAAGAGCCAGAAATGGGAACATTTTTTTTTAAGTATGGAAGGATGTGTTATATCACCATTCCGCCAAGGGAAACCACTTGACATATTGTGTATGTTTATCAGATACAAACCAACGAAGATATCCTTCTAGGCATTTATTCACAATCTTAGTTTTCCCATCGGATTGAGGGTGGTAATTTGAGCTATGAGCCATTTGAGAACCCAAACAAGAAAATAATTCAGTCCAAAAATTTCCCGTGAAAATTGGGTCTCTGTCACTTACAATAATCTTGGGGACTCCATGTAGTTTTTGAACTATTTCCATGAATGTTATGTCTATTGTACTTGCTTTAAAAGGATGAGAAAGAGAGCAAAAATGGGCATATTTTGTTAGTCGATCCACTACTACCATTATGACAGTCTTTCCTTCAGATTTGGGTAAACCTGTAATAAAATCCATTGAAACTTCTTCCCAATGTTGGCTTGGTATAGCTAATGGTTGTAGGAGACCTGGAGTCTTGATTGTCTCTCCCTTATTCTGTTTGCAGACCAAACATTTGTTAGATTTTCTTAAATTTTCAGGGGTAAAGGATTTACCAGAGTATTTGGATATTCTTTTAACATTCAACAACCATATACTGAAAATATAAGCAGGATCGAGAAGCAAATAGACAAGAAAAAGAAGACACAAACATTTATCTTGTGAAAACCCCAACCTCAGGGAAAAACCCAACCAACTTTTCATAGAGAAAATATTTCTGACAATACAATACAACCATGAACAAACTCTATTCACAAGAGAAAACCATCAATGAAGAAACCCTGATAACAAGTACCTATCTCTTCTTCTTGTCAAACCCTAGCAAGGGTAGACCACTGAGTCACCACACAACCTTAGCGCAACTCTTCTAGAGGTAGCACACGTCGAGAAACCACCAAGAACCCCAGTTCTTGTGTCTCCTAGGGTTGCCTCAGACTTGCACCTCCTTTTCCTTCTTTTTTGAGATGATGAGATGAGTGAGTGTGTGTCTTCAAATGAGCAAGGTGTCACCTTTATTTGTACTGGTTCAATCACTTAGCTGGGGTTGACTTCTCTTCCTAGAAATTCTATTTCCACTTTATTATTTTCTTGTGGGTTGACTTCTCTTCCGGGAAAATATATTTCCACTTTATTATTTTCCTGTGGACCGACTTGATCTCTTCCTGGAAATTCTATTTCCACTTTATTATTTTCCTATGGGCCAACTTCTCTTCTGAGTATTCTTTAATTGTTCAATGGTATTCATTTGACTTGTTGGAATCTTCTTCTCTAAGAAAAGTTGTCTAGGAGGGAATACCTCCCGCTGCTATCGAAAAATCAACAACATTCAGATACAAACTTTTGAATATCATTTTTAAGATCTTCCTAGAAAAATCCTTCTTGATCCTGTGGTTTTCAAGAATGTTGAATGTCCCCCTATAGGATAAGTGTGCAATTCTAGAAGGTCCTTTTGTTTGAGTTGGGAATTTTTACATAAATATAGGAAATCATGATACCATAGCAAATCATTCTTTCATACAAAATTATCTATTGAATTGGGGTCTTTGTGTAGTTGTTTACTGATCTTGCATACCTATTGATATTGCTTCCATTCTATCCTTGTTTCTTCCACCCAATCAGATTGCAGAATAGAAATAGCACAGTGAACCTTCTTTTTCGTCTTCTTTCCTGGAAGGGCATCTACCACAACATTATGTTTTCATCTTTTGTAGATAATTTCAAAGTCATAACCCAACATCTTTGTAACCCATTTTTGTTTCTCTTCTGAAGATAATCGTTGCTCCAAGAAGGACTTCAAACTATCATGATTTGTTTTTATTTTGAAGTGTCTTTCTATTAGGTAGGGGCATCATTTATGAACTGCATGTAGTATGGTCAACATTTCTTTTTCATAAATGGGTTTGACTAAGTTTTTTTTTCCTTTAAGTTGGTTGATTTCAAAGGCAAGGGGTCTTCCTTATTGCATTAAAATTGCACCAATCCCATGGCCCTAGGCATCACACTCCACAATAAATGTTTTTGCAAAGTCAGAGGTGGTCAAGACGAGAGTTGTACACATACCCTCCTTAAGTTTTTCAAAAGCTTTCGCTACTTCTTCGGTCCAAGAAAATGTTTAGTTCTTTAATAATGTTGTTAAAGGTGTTGTTATTTGACCATAGTTCTTGAAAAACTTGCGATAATAGCATTGTCAATCCGAAGAATCCTCTAAGTTTATTCAAGGTTTTGAGAATTGGTCATTCCCTCATAGATTTAATTTTGTTAGTGTCCACTTTTAGACCTTCATGAGATACAATATGGCCCAACTATTCCACTTCTTGAACCCCAAAGGCACTTGGAGGGTTTTTCATAAATTTGTTGTTCTTCCAATAGTTGTAATACTCTATCAACATGTTTTACATGATCTTCCCAAGATTTGTTGTAGATTAGTATGTCATCAAAAAATACTAACACAAATTTTCTAAGGAAGGGCTTGAAAATATAATTCATCAAGCTTTGAAATGTTGAAGGTGCATTAGTAAATCCAAATGGTATAACCAAAAACTCATAATGACCTTCATGTGTTCTAAAATTTGTTTTAGGAATGTCTTCCTACCTCATTCTAATTTGATGATATCCTGAACGAAGAACCAACTTAGTAAATAATTTTTCTCCATGCAATTCATCTAATAATTCATCAATGACAGGGATAGGAAACTTTATCTTTGATGGTCATTTTGTTGAGTTGTCTATAATCTGGACACATATGTCATGAACCATCCTTTTTTGTAACCAACACCACTAGTGAAGAGAAAGAACTTCGGCTATGTTGAATGATGCCAGCCTCCAACATTTATTGGATCATGCGCTAAATCTCACTCTTATGTGCATATGGATACATGTAAGGCGTAATGTTAGGTGGTACACTTCCTGGTTGCAAATGAATAGCATGGTATTGATATCGAGCAGGTGGAAGACCTTTAGGCATTTCACCAAATACCTCAGAATGATTGTTGATAATTATTTGGAGAACTGATGGAGCAGGGGCTATAGATGTTTGAACATCAAGTGCACACAATTATGCAATTACACCCTGGTGACCCCTTTTGAGTAATTTTGCCATGTTATTAGAGATTTTCACTTTAGAGGGTTTCCTTTGGATACCTCTAAGCTCAATTTCCTTTCCATTTGAGGAAAATCTCATGAAAAGATTTTGAAAATCAAAGGCCACTATTCCCAGTGATTGCAACCATTGGACCCCTAATACAACAACACCCCCTATTTGGATGGCAATCATGGTGCTATCTAGAAAATACTCCCCCATGTTGAGCTTAATACTATGTCATTTCCCTGAACAATTTATGGTACCTCCATCTATAATCATTACTTGAAACTCTAGTGTGGGATATACAAAGCAAGTGAGATCTTTTGCTAATTTGTAATTGATGAAATTATGGGTACTACCATAATCAATAAATATTGTTACCTTTTTTCTTGTTGATGTATCCTTGTATCTTGAGAGTTTGTGCAGGAATGATGTTGGCCAATGCATGACAAGATATTGTTGGAGTAGTCTCTTCTAGATCTGGATCTTGTGGTGGTTCCAATTCATAATCTTCTTCCTCTTCACGGTCTATGTAGAATAATTTATTCTTGCTGCATTTATGCCCCTTACTATACTTGTTGTCACAATTGAAAGATAGTCATTTTTCTCTTCTTTCATTCATTTATTTAGGTGTCAACCTTGTTGGTTTAGGTACGCTATTTTCTTCCTCTTCTCAGTGTATGTAGAATTATTTATTCTCACCACATTTATGCCCTTTACTGTACTTGTTGTCACAATTGAAACATATTCCTTTTGCTCTTCTTTCATCTATTTGTTGAGGTGTCAACCTTGTTGGTTGAGGTATGGTTGTCTTCTAACCCCCGAAACAATCTTTGCTTCCAATGCTAGACTTGTGTGTAGCCTTATTTTTGGCATGAATATGACAAGCATTTTGCATAGCTTCCATAATATTTGTAGGATGTCTTAATAAAAACTCATGTTTAATGTCTTCTTTTAATCCACCTATGTAAGGTTCCAACAAGTGTTCTTCACTTATGTTATCCACCCTTATGGATAATACCTGGAATTCTGAATTATAATCTTCAATATCACCTAAGTGCTTGATTCTTTTCAATTCACTGAAGTAGTCTTGTTCCCAAACTTTCACATATTGTGCTTCTAAGTCTCTTGTAAATAAACCCCAAGTGTAGTGATATAAAGGGGGTTGCCTTTTTACTATCCATTGATACCATTGATATGGTTTTATTTCAAAGTTTGAGGTTGCTATATGAATTCTTTTCTTATCATCCATATTAGTATGTAGTTCAAAATATTGCTCTATTTGGTTCACCCAAGTAAAGACCTATGTACCATCAAACTTCTTTAATTCAATTTTGGGAAAGATGAATTTAAGACCCCCACCATAATTAACTCCACTATTAAAGTTAGATTCACTAGTTGAAAATGACTTATTATTGGCAGTTTGTTCAACAAGAATACTACTGTTGTTTTCATGAGTCCCTTGCGTTTTGATATCTCCTTTAAGGAATGTCTCATCTAGAGCTTGAAAGATCATGGAAGACATGGACTTTTGCATTTCCTTCATGGAATTTTGTATTTATTCTTTAATGTCATTCTTATTTTCTTCCATCTTATTTTCCATATTTCCATCTTCTTTTCCATTTCTTGAATTTTTCTTTGTGAGTTTACCCAATTATTAGACTTGTCACTCAAATCCTTAAGTTGTTCCTCCAATTTGGATATTCTATTATGTATGTCCTCATTTTCTTCTTGAGTCATAGACGAGACTTTTGGAGGTTTAATTGGTGTTGACATCTTTTTGGGACCCATATGGAATAATAATAATAATACTCCTCTATTCTATCTTTATCACAAATTTTGAATCACCAGAAAAAGATCTTCTAATAAAAAGTTGTGTCAATTGTAAGTTGCGTACCTTTCAAACCCTTAATTTGGAGTTTGTCCTCCTAGCCGACCTTCCTTCTAATGTATTTCTGAAATTTCAGCCCTTATGAGTTTGAAATTTCGTCTTATAGTACTTTGATATGTCCTATCTGCAATGCCACAGGTCTGACCAAAATTGGATGTGCCAACAAAAAGTTTGGGTAACTTCCCCACACCTTGCTGATTTTTTTTCCTTTCCAAGAGAGTGAACATGTACAGCGTGCCCCACACACACTATTTGATATCTGGTTTTGAAACTTGTACCAGAAATATTACAAATTGTCTTATTTCCAATGCAACTGGTCTCACTGAATTTGGAGCCTCATTGAAGAAGATATGATGATTTTACCTAGAAGACCTATTTGAGACTAGTTAATAAGATTAGTCAGATACCCTCTCTTCCAGAGGGTGTATCTCTGAAAGTCTGACAACCCAGAAGCTGAAATATTTACCAAATATACCTTGATATTTCCTATAAATAACCTTGAAGTTTCAATGTCTAAATCTTCCCAGAAAAAAATTTATAGCGAAAATGCTAAGATGCATTACTTGGAGAAGAAAAACCTTAGGATCAATGAGCTATGATACCAAATGTTATGATCCAACACCTTAAAAATGATAAAAATCACTAAATTGCAGTGCACTTCGAGGGGGAAACCTCCTTTTACAATATATCAACTTCTGAATATAGTATGAGTTTAGATAAGATGATCATAATACTAGATCTCCTTGATATATATATATAGGAGACAAAGGGTTACAATTATGATAAAAGGGTGCAATGAAGGGTTCTATCCAACCTACTAGAAATGTAATAATTCAATAAATAGGGATTAATAAGGGGTTTTATATATAACATGGGGCTTTCTCTAGGTCTTAACAGCTACCCCTAGGTGAAAGGGGGTAACATCTGCCTCCAACATGGGGACATGTGTTCACCATAGAGCACATGAGAACCTTAGCATCCAAGACCTACAACCTGCATCACTCTAAAATTTCTACTAAATTCTAACATAAAATCATTAGCAACAAAGAACAAGGGGATATTATATGCCCTGGTTTATGATAAGTTTAAAATCAATGTGAGGAGAAAAAATCGTCATTTTCATCAATATATCATTTTTATTTTTTTATATAACATGTCTAAACTAACATGGATGCACAAATAAATCAACAAGCAATATCAATAAATGAAATGGAATCAAATGCAACCACATAGCATGACCTAGCTGTCCTACCCTATTGCTCTAAAACAACTGAAAAGTTAGGTATAATCATACAACTAGTGAATCCATCCCAACATTTCATCAAAGTCAAAAATCCTACCTTTGTGCTTAGTTACTAAGCATAAAATAATCATGAGTGGTAATAATCACTACAACATAATCAAATATAGAATCAAACTCATGAGGGTGGGAAGGAGGATCAAAGTCATGTCGAGATGTGTCTCCACAAGATTGATCTATCCATCTTTGAATAGGGCTACAATAATATGAAGGCTCATAACGCTGATTCAAACACTTCAAATAATGGTCACTTTGGCTTTCATCACTACCCGAGGCTCGAGATGGAATCATAAGGAATATGAATAATGGTCGACGATCACTCAAGGATGAAAATAAGGACATCAATTTAGATCTAAGGAAAAAAATGTGCTCCCAACTAAAGGCTTGTTGACCTTCTATATGCGGCTAAAAATCCATGCAATAGACCATAGGTCAAAAATACCCTTGCCTGATATCAAAAACATAATTTTCATTCGTATTTTCAATGATATAGAAAGATGAGGAAAAATTGTTAATGTTTAAGCCATTATTATAGATGTTTGCATTTCATTAGATAACAATAGCATAATCCAAGATCATTGAGAAATACGCAATCACAAGAGACACATCATTTATCCTGAGAAACCCTCTAGGGGAAGAAAACCCAGCAAAACTTCCTTAATATAGATAGCCAATACAATGCCAAGAGATCTCTATGCTAAAACAAAAAGTCCTCTCCCAAGATATGTGCCACTCTCTCTCTCCTTTGTCGGTAACAGATCAGAACTTGTCTCTCAAACTAAGCAAGTGAGTTATATCCAAGTGAGGTGCTAGCCTCCTTTATTTATACAAGTCTGGCACGTGTGAAGTGTCTCTTCACTAGCAGGGCCGACTTCTCCAACTGGGTGGGTAAACCCACCTTTATTATATTTCTGGGTCACCTTATTAACTGATGGGGCTGACTTCTTATTCTGCCTATTATAATTGTCTGTTGACCAATCCGCAAAAGGGGATTTGGTCCTATTACAATAACCGACATGATCAATCAACAATGGGGATTGATCCTATGAATAATATATCAATAATAATAAGAATACTCTTTGCAGTTACAATATTTCAACACTCCCCCTTAACAAGAAGGGTATTCTTCAACATCATGCGAGAGAAAGAGGACAACATCATCAACAACATCAAATGGGAGGACAACATCATCAATATCATCTTGGTTGGCGTATCTATAAATCATCGGAAGTTTTCTTCATCATCAGCATCATCATTCTGAAAGGAATGCCATCATCATCTGCATCAATATGTATTAGTATAAAAACTGATACATCATCATCATCACAGCACAAGGCTGCCTCATCATAATACAGGACTGGCTTTACGTCATAGTTGTCAAGTTGGAAGCTCAGTGCTTGTCTCATCTCATCGTCTTGCTTTACGTCACAACA
>JASDQU010682270.1:17684-43353 GCA_032191745.1 Picea mariana | reverse complement strand
ATGCTCCATGCTCCATGGAATTATTCTCGATGCAACATACAATGAAATAATTATACAAGAAAAGGAAAAAAGAAACAGTGTAGGGTTATTGTCTCATAATTGTAGTGGAGTCTCCTTGGAAGAAAGATACTCATAAGTGAATCACCGAGAAGACAACACAAATCTTATTGGCCATTCATGCTATGAATCAAAATTTTAGTGTCATCAAAGGTTCCCTAACCAAGAATTGGCTCATTCAAGAATCGATATGAACTTTATTGAAAAATATTCATAACTTTTAAAAGAAAATTATAATCGTCCATCAGAAGTCACACCTAGACTGTTGTAGGTGTAAGCCTAATACCCATCATAAATTTTTAGGTTTGTAAAAGATAAGGTTTTAATTCAAGTGTAATGAATGGATGAGAAACTCAGTTTAAAACATCAACACAAAATCTCCACAAAATATATACCAGCAAGCAAGGCTTGAACAGTCTCAAACCAGTATTTAGAACATCAATGGAAAGATGGAAGACTGAGCAGAAAATATGTAGTACATGAACCAGGTTACATCAGGTACTTCTGAGACATATACAATAGAAATCTTATCAAGAAGGAACCTCCTAATTAATAAGAAAATGTACTTTAACAACACTTGCACTAGTAAATAAACAGTGAATCATTCATTGCATTCATGAACAAGTACTAAAGACGAATCCTTCATCAATAGATAGCATCAAAGAAAGACTGAAACACAAAATATGACAGTAGGAGAAGAATCTGATCTTTAACCATTCAAGAATCTCAAGTTTGATTACATACAGTTTGGAAACTTTTACAGTTGAAAGCAAAAGATACGAGTATCTAGCTAAACCCACTCGAAACTCCCTATGGAGTTAGATTACATCTTAAATAGAAAATAGAATCAAAATTCCCTCTATGATTCGTTACCTAGCTCTAGCATAGGATTTTGTTCCTTGGAGAGATGTGGCAATAGACAAACAAACAAAAAATTAACAAACTGCTAGATTCCAAGAAGTTGTTGGTGATAATAAATGCAACTACAGCTAGCTCATGTTTGCAAATTTAGTGCAGTTGAATATCAGGTAAAAGTGTCCCTTGATGTCTAAATTATTCCTATGGAACCATTCGAACCTCTTTTGACAGCTGGTAGCTCTCCCACAACTTGGATCTATCAAACTGTTAGAGTTCGCAGCACATCTACAGGATGTGATGCGAACTTTCCTGTAGATGATGTTTTTGCCTTTTCTATCAAATGAACAACTGGGTCGGGATTTTTTTTTATCAACAACTTAATATCATCATGATGCTTCTACTGGAGAAAATTGAGAAAAAAAACCAGTTCACAGATCTCGAGAAAATTCAAAAATGGTTGTATATAATGGTGGCTCGTTTCTCAAAAATCATGAAGTATTTTGACCTGAAATTAAGTGATTTTATTCATCTTATCTTCATGCATCTCCTGTAAAAATTCCATGGAAAATGGGTGCATGGTTTAAAATTTATGGTTAAAATACACTTTCGCAGTGAAACTGCTGCTTCAACACTTTTGCAGTGTGGATTCACTGCAAAATTTTTGTATAAGCATGTCTTCAACTATTTGATCTTTTTTTGTTGTGTGGGAGGTATCTAGTGGTTTTTTTCCCATGTACTTCAGCCTGATGAACCCCAAAACACATAATCCATGCTCAAAAGTATTTCATTGACATAACCAAGACCCAAACCCTAAGTATCACATGGCTGCAAAATCAGGATTTGGTCTGCTGATATGAACCTGTGTGTAATAAAAAATGAAGAAAAAATGGAGAATCCTCTAACCATCCATAAACTATTCAACTTCCAACAGACTGTGTTATGTAACCTTGTGAAATCAGGGTTTGTTGTTAATGGTTTGCAATGATTAGGCTTTTCTATAAATAGGGTTTATGCTAGAACAATATTGCAGAGACTGAAATGAAACTGGAGCTAGGAGCTTGGATGAAATGATGAAAACCTGAGGCTGGATGAAGTCTCAAATAATAAGAGTTCAAAACAATTTTGCAAAACAGAGAGTTCACAGTGCTAACTCAGTTTGCAGCAAGTAATTTTTTACTAGGGTTTTCATCAAAAGAATTTGCAATTTTAGAGATAAGGTATGAGCTAATATTTTTGAGTGGAATAATGGTGCCTATATCCTGAGAGAAATTTAGATATTTCTTGTTTCATATCATTGTGTAAACAGGGTATTTGCAGCGAATGTTGAGTTTGCAGCAATGTGCAGTCTGCAGAAAATCCAGTCTGCGGAAAATTAGATGGCATATGATGTTTCCCCCTTGTTGCAGAAAGTCAAACCATCAGTCCTTTAATAATATAACCCACCACCAACCGTTATTGGAAAGTTCACAGCGTGAATTTTTTCAGCAGTAGACAGTTTACAACGCGAACAGTTTGCAACGCGAAAAGTTTGCAACGATGAACATTCTGCAGCAAAATCTTTGCAAATGAAAATAGCATGAAATGGTTGAACCTTCCTTTTGAGATAAACCTTTTTTATGATAAGGTGTTTAAAACAAGAATCCACCAAGTGCCATGCTCCCAAAATCGTAATTATGTACAATTTAGTACATGAGGTATTTCGAATTGCTGCGAACTTCTAGGAGAGTCTGCAACAAATGAGATTTGACAGGTGACATGACTCTTAAACGGTTAAGTGGATATTTAAAACCTTTTATACACCCTTTCTGGACAAAATATTTGATGGTGACCTCCCAACTATGCAGATATGACCAATACCTTCCCTCTTTACAAATGATGACAACCACCATCATGGCATCGAGACTTTGTAATTGTACTCTGATCATCTCACAATTTTTAAACCAATGACTTATAAGAAAGACATAACACATGACTGACAAGGACCAAAATAGACCTTCTGAGACTAGACTAACAAATATTTGAAAAATGAGAGAAAACCTTGACTCTTGTACATCATATGTGTTAACAGTCCCCAATACAATCTGATCTTTCTTGAAAAGGAATCAAACTTCTTGAAACCGAAATCACCCCCATTATTGTTGCCAAATGTTGACGTATTTTCCCTAAACTAGGAGAAAGGACAAATTTGAGAAGAAACCTTGTGGGGTGTAGGGAGCGCTTTCCTTTTTTTATATAGGTGGTTCTTCTCTTTGTATTTTTAGATCAATGTTTGGTGAGACATTTTTTTGTAATCGCACATGCATAGGGAAAGAGAGCTATAGGAAAATTTCAATTCGAGCCTTTAAATAAATAATAGCCTCACTAAACACTTTCCATTGAATATCATTCAACAAACAAGATTGTTGAACAAGTAAATTAAAACTTGAGAAAAGGACTAGGTGCAAATATAAAACAAAAAAATAGAGATTATATTGCAATAAATAACAAAGTGATCAACTCAATATATCCATGCCCATAGACTTTGCATAAGAGAAAATTCAAAATTCTCTCTAGAAGAAAGGAAATAACCAACACCGTGACGATCTTTTAGAAAACTTTTGAAGACACAAGATTTATATATCAAAGGAGTTTGAAAAGGTAGAGATGCTCAAAAAATTTATTAATTAAGCTCAAATACAAAGCTATAGAAGCAATGTATTCCTCTATAGCTTTCTGAGGAGCTTCAAAATAATAATAACCAGATTTAAATAAGTTTCTTAAAAGTCTCAAACAGTTGATGTCAGAAGGTAATACAAAGATCTCAATGAATAAAAAAACAATAAATAAGTAGTATTATGTCTTTGAAGAGAAGGGTTGAGCTCCAAAAAACCATAGGTGATGTAGAGACTTGGATCAAGGAAAGGGAAACCAATTAGAGTTCTACTTTTATGATTGTATGAATCGATGAATATAAATGACCATGATAATAGGAGATAAAAGGTGAAAGGAGAAAAATTGAAGGATTTACTTGCAAATAAAGAGGTTGGGTGTTGTCCCAGAGGTGTAGGACAGTCGGTGACGGAGTGTGTTGTTAAGCCACTCCGTGATGTTAAAGTCACCGGTTCGAAACCTGCGGGACAAAAAATCCAACCATGTTAAGGGTTGGTGTGGCTCAGGCCGGGTGCGATCCCCGGGCGATTTTGACGGCTTAGATGCCCCTGAGTCGCGGTTTCTCAAGCCACAGGTTAATCGCAGGTCCTGCACAAATTAACAAACAAAAAAAAAAAAAGAGGTTGGGTGTTTGATATATAAACAACTCTTATATCTTAGATTGTTACCTAAATAATTTCTCATTTTTAATTATGTTAGTTGCTTGGCATTAAGTGTTTTAGTGGAAGCAGTTTTGCAAACATTTATAGGCTCATTTTTATTTAACTTTATAATAATTTTCCCTCTAATGAAATACCAAATTTTACTTCCATTAAAATATTGTCATAAATTTGTTTACCTTTAGAAAGGGCCCACTTTATAATTCATAACTTTTCTTATGATAAATTTTGTTTACAAAGCTTGTGTTGGCACAATTGAACAAGTTTCAAATGTATTTTAATTTTATGGGAATAAATTAGAACATTTTGTCCCTATAAATTGTGTTTAGTGTGCTCTTCACATCATCACCTTTCCAACATGACATCATTTTCCCAATTTGGACACCCAAAGCCCAAGTTATGGTGTTGTTGTAATCTAGGGGAAAGTAAGAGAGAGTTACCAGTAGTTCCTTACATAGGAAAACATAGAATACATACATGTAGACATATATGAAGACATACACAAGTAGTGGAAGCCCAAAGAACAACACTTTATTATATGATATATCAATACAGCGGAATAGGTTACCTTGTCTCTCATAAAGCTTGTCTATTTATACTTATATATCTAGTTATTAGGTAGTTGTAACTACATAACTGCCTGGGTCGTTCGGTTAACAGATACCTCAACCGACTTATAATTATGAATTCAATGGTCGACCAGATATCTCTTAGTCGACCGTCAGGTCTAGTCGACAGAGTCGACTAGCCCCTACAACATCTCTTCCCACCTCAATTCCTTGCTTGTCCCAAGCAAGAGGGGAGTAAAACAAATTGTTTCTTTACATTGAATTTTTACAAAATGTAGAAGAGAAATAGAAATAGCAGGACAGAAGATGACTATAGAAAAAATCTGTAGGTGCTTGATTACGTTAAGGTGACATGCTCGACTGCTCTGTTGTGCTTGGATCTCTGCTGCTATTTGAATCGACTGTGTCTTCTTTTTTTGTTGACATGATATGTTGGTCACATTTCTATGTGTGTTGGGTCGAGGATGTTGTATTCTTGTGAGTGGTTCATTCCCTTAGTTTCGATTCTGAATTGACTGAAGGCCCTATTTTGGTAACATCCCTAGTTTTGAGTCAATGATCATTTATTCTCACACAAAAGTGTTACTTGAAACTATCTTTTGGCATTTTCTTTCAAGTAACCTGAACTGGACTGTGGCTTCCCTCACCACTCATTGGAATGATTCTCGAATGCTCTGCTTCCTCTAAGAGTTGATAGGTTGAAACTGAAGAGGAACATTCATGCATTTATGAGATGATAAATTTCTTGTTTTGACGTATGTGACCAAGATGGTTGACCCACTTCTAATTTCTGAGGATCTGGTTTTGGGGGGTCGTCATCTGCTAAGTTATCTAACCCCATGATATATGTTTTAAAACTTAACTCTTTTCAAAGTGGTTTTTTTCCTTTCTCGAGCTCTATTATATAGGATTTGGATTCATGATATTGAAGCAAATCTGAGTGATAGCGGAATATTTTTTGCACGACTCAATCTCCCAAGATATAGAATTGCATGAGTGGTGATGTTCATTTTCCTTTATGACCAAATCGAATAATAATGATATGATTGCCATTGCTTTGTTGCACACTTACAAATCCTTGTTGTATTGAGAATAGATATTATTTTCCTCAACTGGATGATTTGCGAGTGTGTGAATTGCAGTCATGATTATTGAATAGTTAAAGAACTTTGTGTGAGTGGACGTTTATGTTAGTGTTGAACTGGAACTCATGTGAGCCCTGTTAGGAAATACTCATGGTGGCTTCCAATTGATTGTTCGTACGTGTCGAGATAATCTGGGGGTTGTTGTGGGACGATCTTCTTTGTTGGTCATTAATGTTTTTGTTATTCGCGTTCATCCTTTCCTACTGCAACTTAAATGCACCATATTTTCTAGAGTCGATTTTTTCGTGAACGGTTTTTTCTTTCGTTCGTTCGACTAAGTCTCCTATCTTGATGCACAGTCAATATATGGGTCGACTGAGTGGTGTTTTTACATCGTTGGTTCTGAACTTTTCATATCTACTTAGTCGATGTTCTTGATGGATAGCCTGCTCCTCCATTCTTGTGTGCTTACTCTCGCTTGTATTGTAACCACGCTCGCTTGATTGGGATCTATCTCTATCAATTGATTGAATTTTCAAGAGTATTTGTCTTAAGTTGGAAGATGGAATGGTGTGTCGATCATGTCTTCTTCTATTTTTTCTATGGCTCGACCAGGGGCTTTTTTCTCTCTCCATTCTGCCTTTTGTTGATTTACTTTGATGCTTTGAGATCCTTTTAATGCTTAGTTATTCTTCTGTCGATTTTTTATACATGTATCTCTATACCCTAATTTTGTAACTAACTTTGGTTTATTATAATACAAGTAGGATTTATTTTCTTAATGATGTGATTAGTCTATATTTTTCTGACTTCGACCAAACTCTTATATCTCTGGTCGGTCCTTGTTGGCATATTTTCCTACTATTTTTTTCCAACGGGGCTTATTTCCTTCTATGTATAGTACTTTTTTAAGTGGGCTCCATTAATTACTTTTTTGAATGGATGCCCTAAAAAGGTTCAAAGTTGGACCACTCTTGTCGGTTGAATGTCTTCAATAACATAAGGCCCAAGCCATGTTGTTTCTAGCTTTCTCAGTTTTCCTTTTACTCGTTTGTCATATAATAAGACTAGGTATCCAATTTTTATGTCCTTCTTCTTTAAGTGGCGGCCATGCCATGCTTTCTGTTGTTTTTTTTTTTAATTCCTAATGATGCATTGTGATTACTCTTTCTTCTTCTAGTTTATTTAATTGATATAGCCGGTCGTTTATGATTTTATCCTGGTTGAATTTAGCCACAGTTGCTATTTTGTCGAAGTTGGACCAAAAATGTAAAGGAATAATGGCTTCTTTCCCATAGACTAAATTGAAGGGAGTCTATCTAGTTGATCGTTTGTAAGCAGATCTATACGTCCATAAGACTGTGGGAATTTTATTGTCCCAATCATTTTTGTCGACACCGCAAGTTTTTGTGAGTCCTTTATGCATTGTTTTATTGAATGCTTCGACATCCCCATTTGCTTGGGGGTGATATGTTGTTGTTCTTCGATGGTTGATCAGAAGCTTCTTTAGCAAGACTTGGATTGTTTCATTTACGAAATGTGTTCGCTGGTAGTTGATTAATGTAAGTGGACATCCAAACCTTATGATTATATTCTCGTAAATAAACTTTGTTGCCACTTATGTGGTACATGATTCGAATGGTTCATCTTCTGCCCATTTGGTTACATATTCTACTGCAGTAATAATATATTTGGCACCGGTCATTTTTTCTCTTTGAGGGAAAGGTCCAAAAAAGTCGACTACCCTAATTTCAAATGCTTGATTAGAATTTACTAAGGTTAGTGGCATCTCATTTTTCCACAGAGGATGACCGAGCCTTTCACAATTATCACATTTTCTAACCTGCTTCTGATAGTCTTTGTGTAAGGTCATCCACCACAAACCCGCCTGAAGTATTTTTTGAGCTATCGTGTCGACCTGGAAGTGGCCCCCAGTTGGTCCTGCATGAGCTTCGTTGATAATGATTTATCTTTCATGCTCGATGGTGCATATAATTTGGATATCATATGGTCCCATTTTGTACATATATCCATTTATAATGGTGAATGGTGTTTCTTTTAGGGGTAGCACCTTCTTTTTGCTTGTTGGGATATTGTTTGGATCCTTTCCTTCTTCCAAAAAGTTTGTTATCTCCTCCAAATCTTTTGGTGCAACTTCGATTCGAAATATGTGTGCATCTAGAAGGTCATCATCTATGCATGTCGGATCCTCTCTTGTTTGAAGTCAGGATAAATGGTTGGGTCGGACGTTCATTTTCCCAAGTCGGACGATTATGTCAAATTCAAATTCCTGGAATAATAGCATCCAACGACGGATCTTTCCTTGGTGAACCAGTTTATTAACTAAATACTTTAATTCCTAATGATCTGTAAAGAATGTGAAATGATTGGAAACTAAGTAATGTCGGAACTTTTGTAATGCAAATATCATTGACAAAGGCTCCCTTTGTGTGTTTGAATAAATTTTTTTTGCTTTGTTCAATTTCTGTCTAGCATAATCATTTGGGTGATCGACTGTGTCGTCATATGGTTGTGCTAGAACCGATCTGACAACAACGTTAGAGGAATCAACGTGGACATGAAACCTTCTCGACCAATCAAGAAATTTTAATATAGGGGCTTCAACTAGTTTTTTCTTTAGGAATTCGAATGATTCATGGAAGTCTCTACTCCATATGAACTTGACTTCTTTTCTGAGTAGCTCATCCATTGGGAATGTGATATCTGAATAATGTCGTATAAATTTTCTATAATATCCCATGTATCCCAAGAATATTTTAATTTGTTTCTAATTTACGAGTGGCTTCAAGTCGAGGATGATTTTGATCTTTTCCATGTCGAATTTTACTCCTTTGCATACCACATGTCCTAACAGAATGCCAATTGATGTGGCAAAAATACACTTCTTAATGTTAAGGGCTAGCTAGATTTCTCTGCATAGTTCAAGCATCAGTCGAAGCCATTGTATATGGTTTTTAAATGAGTTGTATATTTTCCAATCATCGAAGTAAACAACCATTGTTATGTGTGTGTGTGTATTCTTGGAATTCTTTGACTACTATTCTCGAGAAAATTGTTGGGGCATTATTCAGTCTGAATGGCATAACTCTATAGGCAAAAGACCCAAATTCTAAAACGAATGTTGTCTTTGGTTGATCCTCTTTGGTTATTGGTACCTGATTATAAATAGAGAACCCATATGTAAATGAATAAAATTTGTGGCACGCGACTTCATTAATTATTTCATCAGCAAAGGGAGTGGGGAATGGATCTGTTACTGTCAATTTATTAAGCCCTATGAAATTGACACAAATTCGTAGTTGCTTGGGTTCGTTATTTTTCGATTGTACTACCATAGGGATTTCCCACTCTGCTTTGTCAATTGGGTAGATGATGCTTATTGCTAGCATTCCTTCGATTAATTTTTGTACAATGGGATTATATTTGTGGGATAACTTGTATGGGCGTTTTTTAATCAATTTTTCCCCCGGGATGAGTTCAATCTTCATTTCTCCCATTTCTGTTACAAGCCCTTTTAAATCTTTGTAGTCCTGGGAAAATACATCTTGATATTCTTTTAGCAGATCTACTATGTCGGTTGTTTGTTTTTCTGACCAGTGATCACCTACTCGTACCATTTTCAGTTGATCGTCCTTTGATATGTTGAATTTTTTAGTCTTGATTTTAGTGTTCATCCACTTTGGTGGTTTTTCCCCATCAAGTTGTCATTCCCCCTCTTCAATTCTAGTAAAGATTTCTGGAAATTCGAGTTGTTCATGATCTTCCTTTTATTCCTTAGCTATATTTAGTATTGATTTTACAATGTTTTGCAACGACGGGTGATCCTTTTTCCATCTGAAGCTCTGGCCTGGACAACTTATATTCTCCATTTTGATTCTTTGAGCTATTTTGATTCCCTTATTTTCTGTCGACACAAGGTTTCAAGTCAAAGTCTATCTGAGATCGAATGTCATCTTCCCTTTTTATCTTTGTGTGGCTGGAGTTTTTTTTTCGAGGAAAATTTTAATCTGATGTGTTTCTTCTCTTAGATGTTCCTCTTTTGGGGTGAATTTGAAGTCTTTAATAAAGTTTTTTCTGATGTTGGACCAATTTAATGTATGGCCACAACTTTATTCGATATTGTACCATTTACTTGGCATTTCATCTAACGTTCTTGGAAACATATAGGGCCATACACATTCATCTATGTATCTGATTCTATGCCATTCCTTCTCGCAAATGTGAATATGTTCAACTGGATCATACATGATTTTAAAAATGGGAATTTTAGCAGCTTTGTCTAGAAAATTTTCTTCGAAGCGTTCTATGAAGTATGTTGATGCGTTTGTCCATATTTGAAGTCTAGGGGAATGTGTTTCCCACCATCTTGAAGCCTGGCCTATGAAGGTTTCTACTAGGATTTGAGTTCTTCCTTGATCGCCAATAGATTTGGAAACCTCTTCGATGTTAAGTTTTTACTGTTGTTATTAGGTTATTTCCAAATTACATGAG
This sequence comes from Picea mariana, assembly GCA_032191745.1. Taxonomy (NCBI): domain Eukaryota; kingdom Viridiplantae; phylum Streptophyta; class Pinopsida; order Pinales; family Pinaceae; genus Picea; species Picea mariana. The sequence goes on along the minus strand of JASDQU010682270.1, from coordinate 32,964 downwards.
CATTCAATGCATTTTCAAAACAAAAACATAAAGAGTATCATTGAAAGAAACACAATCACAAGGTATGCAACATTTTGTCCTGGAAAACCCTCGTGGGGGATAAAACCCAACAAAAACTTCGTCAATGATAGATTGTCAATACAATGCCAAGACTAAGACCAAAACACCAAAGATAAACCAAGATTGATCATGTGCCCCTCTTTTCCTTCCTCTTGCAACTACAACTGCCTTCAAGATATGCGCACTAGATGAGTGAGAGTGAGTGTGTTCAAATGACGCATCATCCTCACATATAAATACAAGTTGAGGAGGTGTTAGGGTTATGTCTCTTCACTTGGTGGGGCTGAATTCTCGTAGAAGTGGTTAAAACCACTTTATAATTACTAGGGGCCGGCTTTACAAATACCACTATACAAATACAGTTTGACAAATCCACAAAAGGGGATTTGATCTTATACAAGACATGACTTGATCAATCTGCAAAAGGGGATTTGATCTATTAAATAATAACTCAAATATAATTAGAATATTCTTTGAAGCGACAATATTTCAACACTCCCCCTTAACAAGAATGGTATTCTACCGACATGACCCAATACAACATCATCAAGAGAAGGAGAGGGAAACATCATCATTATCATCTAGAACACTAATTGGCACATCTATGAATCATCGAAAGTTTTTCTCATCATCAATATCATCATCATTTATAGCATGCAGATGGAGTAACATCATCATCATCATCGGCATGAAGTTGAAACATCAACATCAATAGCATGAAGCTGGAACAACAACATCATCAATAGCACAAAGTTGGAAAAACAACATCATGAACAACATGAAGCTAGAACAACAACATCATCAACAACACGAAGTTGGAAAAACAACATCATCAACATGTGGCAACAGAATGAGGCAGGTGCATCAACAACAACATTTGTGTTGCTATGACAGATTGTCCTTACCAGACCTTCGGGATATGCCCAGGAATCATAAGATTCCCTAGGATATAAAATCATAACAAGCTACCACGTGGTACCCTGATAGATCGTCCTTACCATACCTTTGGGATCTTCTCAGGAATCATAAGATTACCTAGGATATAAAATCCTAATTGAGCTACCACTACTGACCACAGTTGGCATATACATGCACAGGTACTCTGACAGATTGTCCTTAATGAACCTTCAGGATCTTCCCATGGATGATCAATCCCCTAGGATATAAAATCCTAATGGAGCTACTTGTTGTTGGTCAGGATACCAGAGTATCATCAACATCACTCGCCCTTTCGAACAACACCAAGCTTGTCTCGTAATTACTCAAACTTCTCACGAGATAGAGGCTTGGTCAACACATATGCAACCTGCTCATCTGTGCCAACATATTGGAGCTTTACAACTCCCCTCTACACCATTTCATGAATGTAGTGATACCAGATCTTTATGTGCTTCGACTTATCATGGAACATTAGGTTCTTCGTCATCTTTATAAAACTCTGATTATCACATAGAATCACGATGGCTTCCATCTCCAAATCGAACAGACTTGTCAACAACTTTTGAAGCCATATGGATTCACAACTAACGGAACATGTTGCAATGTACTCTGCTTCTGTCATGCTAAGAGAAATACTGGATTTCTTCCTTCTTTTCCATGAAGTCATGGCTGACCCCAAACTAAAACAACATCTTGAAGTTATGTTCCTATTTGAAGCACTTCCGGCCCAATCCGAATCAGTATAACCATACAATGTGAAGTCATGATCTCCAATATAACAGAGACCATAATCCAACGTACCCTTAAGGTATCTCATCACATGCTTTGCAGCTACAAGGTGAACACATCTAGGCTCCACTAGATACTAACTCAAGGTGTTCATAGAAAAGCATATATATGTCCTGGTATTCGTCAGATACATCAACGATCCAATAATATGTCTTTATAGAGTAATATCAACCAACTCTGACGAAGTATAACCAAGAGCTTCAAATTCATTTCCATGGGTGTGTTCATGGATTTACATTCCAACATGTCAAATCTCTTAAGTATTTCAACTGCATACTTCCCTTGGTTAAGGAATATCTTCTCTGGACTCTACCAAACTTCAAGACCTAAGAAATAATGCACCAGGCCTAGGTATTTCATCTCAAACTCTACAACGAGCTTCTTATTGCAATATGTGATGAGTTTTTCTTCTCCAGTCAAGAATAAATCATCCACATATAGTAGCAATATAATTGGCTCATCATTCATAACCTTGAAGTAAAGGTTAGGATCATCTTTACTTTTGGCAAATCCCAATTTTGTCAGGAAACTATCAATTCTGCCATACCAAGCTCTAGGAGCTTGCTTTAACTTGTACAGAGCTTTCTTCAACTTGCAGACATGAGTCTTTCTATCTTCCACTTCAAACCCTTGTGGTTGTTCTATAAACACTTCTTCTCCAATAACACCATTTAAGAAAGTTGTTTTCACATACATCTAGTGAAACTTCCACTTCATTTTGGTTGCAAGAACTATGATGGTTTTGATAGAAGTGTATCTGGCTACAGGAGCAAATGTTTCTTCATAGTCAATACCTTCCTTTTGAGAAAATCCATGAGCCACAAATCTTTCCTTATGTTTTTCAATGCTTTTGTCTGCTGCATGTTTTATTTTGTATATCCACTTGGAAGATACCACATCTTTGTTCTTTGGTCTGGGAACTACTTCCCATACATCATTCTTCATAATGGATTGGTATTACTCTATCATGGTGTCCATCCATTATTTCTTATAAATGAATTACTCAAAGCAAGTAGTTTCCTTCTCTATGAGATCACACATCAAGGCCATATAGTTGGAGAACGGCTTAGGTTTCTTGCTTTGTCTCATGGTTCCTTCTAGGAAACCATACTTCTTTGCATCCTGAATAATTTTTCTATCCCAATTTGCCTTCCTATTGTGAGAGATATTCATACAGGGAGGTTCTTGATATGCTATCATATCATGATCTTCTGGAATCTCATCATCAGGGGTAACTGTAACTTCCTTCATAGGTTCTGTAACTCTGGGAGCTGCAGGTTCTTCTTCATATAATTCTTCAAGCTGGCATTTCCTTGATCTTTTGAGTGTTGCATATTCATCAAAGGTTACATCTCTGTTGATCTGAATATGATAGTAACCTGGTATGTAAATTATGAAGGCCTTAGACACATCACAGTATTTGAAAAATATTCCCTCATTTCCTGAAGGATCCAATTTAGTTCTCTTTTATTTTGGAATGTGTACAAATACTGGACAACCAAATATTTTGAGATGGCTTACTTTTGGCTTCTTTCTCGTGAACATTTATTTGGGATTTTTGAATCCAAGTGCACTATGGGATAATCTATTTTAGACATATATTGTTGTTCTTGTTGCTTCATCCCATAAGTGCATTGGAAGATCTTGATTGTGAATCATAGTCTTTACTGCTTCCATAATCGTTCTATTATTTCTTTTTGCTACACCATTTTGTTGAGGATTTCATAGAGTGGTGAGATCCCTCTTAATCTCGGCATCTCTACAAAATCTTCCAAATTCATTTGAAGTGTAGTCTCCTCCATTGTCTGACCTAAGTATCTTAATTTTTCTTTCGGAGAGGTTTTCTACCAAGGCTTTGAATTCCTTGAACTTTCCAAGTACTTCATCTTTTGACTTCAATAAATAAACCCAAGTCTTACGAGATTAATCATCAATAAAGGATACATATTATACATACCCACTGAGAGAGGTTGATGGCATTAGACCTCATACATCTTAGTGGAAAAGCTCCAAGATTCCTTCTGCTTTACTATCGCTCTTTGTAAAAGGATTATTTATGTTCTTTCCTTGTGCACATCCCTTGCATACACCTTCATGATCAACCTTTAATTTTGGCAAACCTGTAACTACCTTGCTTACTTATTGTAAGGCTTTGTAGTTTATGTGAGCAATTCTTCTATGTTAAAGTTCACAAGGACTTCCAGTAGAGTGAGTCAAGGCTATATCTGAGTGACCTTTTAACTTGTACAAACCACCTTCTTATGTTCCAATAACAATTGCATCTTCTATAGTTTTTCTTTTAGACCACATAAGAACTTTACCATCTATGAATGCAACCCTGAAACCTTTCTTATCTAGGGATGAAATAGAAAGTAAGTTCTTTTTCAAACCTGGTACATATAGTACATCCTTCATTCTCATCGGAGTTCCTGAATCAAGTTTGTAGGTGGATTCTCCCATTCCTTTGAGAGGGTACTGATAATCATCTCCAAGTGATACTTTCTGGGGGAAGTACCTTTCTGTAATCCTATATAGAGTGTCTTTTTGACCTGTCATGTGCTTAGAGGCACCACTATATATGAGCCAAGTATCCTCTCTAGGTGTCACAGATCCTGAGAGGGTGGAAAACAGAACATAATCTTCAATCTCTTCTTTAGTTAACTTCTTGGGTGGCTCGTCATCTTCAGTTGCATGGGCATGATGTCCTTTGTTATTTCTCCTCTTGTATTCTTCGCTTCTGGAAGGACAATTCTTAGCAATGTGTCCCATCTTATCACAATGATAACATTGATAAGAGGAGAAATCTTTTCCCTTTCTTTAACCCTTATGATATTTCTGGAATCTCTTTGGAGAGTGATATTCTTTATGAAAGTGGGTCTCCTTTTGAAAATGAGACTTTTTATTTCCTCCTTTAGCATGAGAAGCTAGGGCTTGATATTCGTCTTTTAATAGGATGGCTTCTCGGTTGGCCACTCTTGCTTCTTCTTGAACACATTCTTCCCATAAAATGTCAAATTGGAGTTTATATTTTATTGCACAAATAGTATGGATGAAGGCATCCCAAGGTCTTGTGAGACCATTAAGAGTTGTCATCATGAGTTCATCTTCATCGAAGTTGTCTCCAATTGCCTCTAATTGTTCCTTGAATTGAGAAACCCTAGGCATCCCCAAGGTCTTGTGAGACCATTAAGAGTTGTCATCACAAGTTCATATTCATCTAAGTTATCTCCAATTGCCTCTAATTGTTCCTTGAATTGAGAAACCCTAGAGAAATAGTCTTGAATTGTTTCTCCTTTTTGCATGTTTGTATTCTTGAGTTGGGTTCTCAAGTTCATCTTCTGGTTGATGTTCTTTCCTTCATACATTGTGTTTATGGCATCAAACATATATTTTGGAGTATTCTTAGAAGACACTTGAGGGATCAAGTGGTCTTTAATAGAGTCTGCAATTATCCTTTTAGCCATAATCATATCCTTCTTGTACTTCTCTTTGGTTTCATCTTCTTTAGGTTCTAGTACATTTTCTTTTATGAATTTTGCAAGGTCATTCTCTTCAAGAATGATTCCAATTATGTATTTCCAAGAACGAAAATTTTCCATACCTTCCAACTTGTCAACAAGCTTGGTGCTTGCAGACATCTTGAATGACCAGAAAATGAAAGTGCTCAAAAATTGAAACTGAACTTACTAGGAGATGTGTTGGGTTGAGGCGAGTTTGTTGGAGTTGACTGTTTTAGAAAATTCCAAGTTTTACCCTTTGAAACTTGACCTGTGCAATTTTGGACTGGTACTTCTGGTATTGGTTCTGGTTTCTTGGTTTTTTGGTTTTCTGGTACCAGTCAAAACTAGGGTTTGACTTTCTAGAGAATCTGGCCACTAAAAAAATTCTCTCAAGCTGCCAAAAGATGCGCTAGGGCAAGGTGCACTTCCTAAGACAGTTTTTGGTCAAAATTTATTCTTCAGTAAAAATCCCTAATTTTCTTGTATGGAAACAATGACGTTTTAGATACCCAGTGAAAGATTCTCTATTCAGCCAAGCTCTGATACCATGTTAAGTTTTTACTGTTTTTATTAGGTTATTTCCAAATTACATGAGCATTCAATGCATTTTCAAAACAACGGCATGAAGAGGATTACTGAAAGAAACACAATCACAAGGTACGCAACATTTTATCCTGGGAAACCCTCATGGGGGAGAAAATACAGCAAAAACTTCCTCAATAATAGATTGCCAATACAATGCCAAGACTAAGACCAAAACACCAAAGATAAACCAAGACTGAGCATCCCCTCAACTAGGTCGATTACTTCAAAGTCGACCTTAATCAATATACCCATAATTTGAGTTTCAAAATTTCTAAGTATATTGATGGGTTCTATCAGTCTTTGATCTGCCAGCTTAAGTTAATTCAAAGTTTGAGCTAATGTGGATCAACCCATTCTTATCCATGTTTCTCAAGGTAAAATATTGACTTGAGATCTGAAATCGACAACTACTTGTTTGATTAGTAATTCCTTGATTTCCAGATCGACTCGCCAGTCATATCTTTGTGTTGAAGGGAGAGATACTTGACATCCTTGGAAGGTCTTTGTCCTTCTTTATATTCTCTTAATATATTGAGAAAATATAGCAATCAACCGACTGATTGTTTTTCCTTTAACAACAGTAGGAATTCTTGTATAGTATCGTTGTTTTGTCTTCCTTTGTTTTGTTGGTCTTGGTTAGAATTCTTGAAAAATATAATGGCTTCCCTCATAATTTGTTCTTATTTTTCCAGATTTGGGAAGAGGCTAGCCTTCCCTCTCAATTGGTATTGTGAAGGGGTATTGATAATATCTCTCCCAGCACTAGATCTTGTGGCGATATTTAATTTTTTCGAATTGAGTACTTTTGATACTACATGTAGAAGATTAATATTTTTTCTAGTCATAATTTTGTCGAGTACTATTGGTCAATCTTCAAGTAAATGATCGTCGACATCGCATATATTAAAAAAATTTAGGTCGATCTGATCTTTTATCAGATAGTCTGGGATAATATGGTCGTCCTTCCAGCAATTGTAACAATAGGGTCGTCCTAGACCCCGACCATAGCCTCTGAATTGACCTCGATCATCGCATCCTCATCCTTGACCATAGTAATCATTTCTTCGGCTGTAATTATTATTTTGGTCAATAGCTTATGTATGGTACATTGTTTGTACATTGGCTCAATTTCGTGCATTTAAATAGAATTTCGATGTTCTGTGACTATGAGTTTCACAGATATGACACCACTTAGTGTTCTTTAAATTATGTGGGAAATCCTATACATCATAGTCGTTTAACATTTTGCATATATTACAATATGTTTGAGCTTGTACTCTGTGAGCGTCTGCATTTATTATCGGATGATCGATGAGGCTACAAGTATCCTTTGTATGTTCTTCTTCACAACATGTTGTACACCATAATTCATTTCTTCTTATGTATATATTTTTTATGGTTTGTTGTAAATGCTCTATTTTTTCTTCTAGTCTTTCGGTCGACAAGGAGGTCGACAGGCCATCATCGTCTGACTCAATGCATTGTGCTTTTTGTAATGCATCTTCACATGTAGCTATTTCATACATTCTTAATGGTGAACGGATTCTTTGTAGAAGAACAATGACATACCATTGGACTAACAAACTCTGATCGATCATGGTAGGTATTTGGCTCAAAAGATATTTGAATATTTTTTCATATTATCAGATCAAATCGCTTGGTCTTTGTTTTATTTCTTTCAATCTTTGAGCAACCAAGTGTGTGACATCTCGGAATATAAAGAATGTTAGGAAACTATTTTTTATTTCTGATTTTGGGCGAGTCTGATTTTCTGTGAAATTCATGAACCATGTTAAAGCATGATGTCGAAGGGGAGCACAAAATTGTGTCATCTTCTTATATTTGTATGTGATGTCTGTAGCATCCAAGAATTTATCACAAACAAACCAATGTCTTTTTGGCTCCTCATATCCCTCATAGGTGGGGATGTGGTTAAATCCCATTTTTTATTTTCTTGGGAGTAATCTCTTTATGTGGTGTTTGGGTTACCACACTTTTCGATGGAGTAGCCGAGTCTCCAGTCAATTTTTCTCATGTCGCCTCTTATGTCGGCCGGTCTTCTACTAGATGGTATTCGAGAAATAATTGCTTCTTGTTAACTAGGGAAATTATTTCTTCAGTATGAGAACTTTGGTATTTTTACTTGACTAAATGTATCTCTAATGGTCATGTTGGTTCACAACTCTGATTTGTTAAATCAATTTATTCTCTTGATACTATATTTGGCAGGGGGGTCGAGTCGATGAGATCCTTGATTTGGATGAGCATGTAGTTGATTTAATTATTCCTGGCTCAATGATGAGCGTATCTCATAGGTTTCCATGCTCATCATTTCTATACCATAATCTTGCAGAATGGTCGTCAATCTGAATTCTTTGCTAGAGGAACTATTTTAATCGCGGGCTAGTTTCTGGAGCAAGGGACGAGCGTATTGTTGGGACAGACTCTTCATAATCCATGCTTCCAAGTTGGTCTTCTAGTTGATAGGAATTCATTCTAGCCTCTATCAATTGTTCATCACTTCTTCTATCTAGGGTCACTACGGCTAATGTTATTGCTAGTTCTGGTCGATTTATTTATGACTCGGACTGCTCACACATTCTATCAAGCTGACCCTCCCCGATAATTTTTTTATTCGACTTCTAACTATACCACAGGTTATGAAGATCTTCTCTTTTTTTTATCTTTTATATCGTTCCAATTTCGGGATGTTAGTGGCTTTATTATGTGCTTGTTTTCCTCTCGACAACAATTATACTTTAGTAATCACAACCCTTGGTATACTCTTCTTGTGGCATCTCATAACTTCGACCGACCCCCCATCGCCGACCCAACTTACTCAAAGTCGGTGGTGTTGCCCATCTTCATTTTCTTAGGAAGTAGTCTCAGTATTGTCTTATGTCCTTGCACCTTTCGTCGAGAAATCATTCATATTCTTCATCTCTTTCTTTAAAGTTACTATTTTGGAGCAGTGTACCAATTTGCGGTCAGTATTTAACAATGTTACTGACTCCCTTTTCGAGGAGGAATTTGTGAAGCAATGTCAGAATAGTACACAAGAATCCTTTGTGTGAGTCGGTGTAGAAATTTTCTTTTATTTTATCGATACATGTTCGATCTTCAATGGCTTGTTCTAATATGAAATCTTTGACAATTCTCTCGAACCATTCATGCAAATTCTTTCATCCTCTGTTCGTGAGCTTGAGGCCTAATTTGTCGTCGACTATTAAATTATGCATTACCCGGTTTGTTGATATACTCGAACAAGGATTTTGAGATGGCTTCCAGAAATCTTTTGTGAGTCTCCGAGAAGAATCATGATCATGCTTATGCTAATGAAAGGTTGTTTCGTTGTGTGTAATTCTTGATGTAATTCTCAATTTCACGCTCCCACCATTCATGTATGTCTTGTAGAGTTATCATTTATGTAAACTTATGCATGCCCAATTCCAAAAATACCAGCAACGGAACCAATGTTGTAATCTAGGGGAAAGTAAGAGAGAGTTACTAGTAGTTCCTTACATAGGAAAACATAGAATACATACATGTAGACATAGATGAAGACATACACAAGTAGTGGAATCCAAAAGAACAACACAATAGGTTACCTTGTCTCTCATAGAGATTGTTTATTTATACTTCTATATCTAGTTACTAGGCAGTTGTAACCACTTAACTGCTTAGGTCGGTCGATTAACAGATACCTCGACTGACTTATACATTCGACTTCGACGGTTGACTGACTAGCTCTTAGTCGGCCACCGGGTCTAGTCGACGGAGTCGACTATCCCCTACAACATGTGTTGAGAAGTTGAGATTCGAATTCATATTGAAACACTGCAACAACACATGCCCAACGACACATGCCCAACTATTTTTTTAAGTCTTGGGAAAAAATATAGAGGATTCACCCCATGGAATCATTCTTCACATCTGCAGTGTTACAAGAATCCTTCATTTTTCTAATTCTAATACTTGTAGTCGAAATTATGGCCTCTGAAAGTTGTAAACTCAACCACTGTTAGATTTTCCCCCTTTGGTTTTTGACCCTTGAAATGGTGTGCCAATTATTTATCTCATGTGCATGGTGGGAAATATATTTTTACTAATTATAAGCAAAATATCCACCACACTAATATAGTTGTGTGTTAGCGGTAGAGACTCCATGGATCGCCTACGGTTTTATATTCTAAGTGTAAATATCAGTTGCTTAATCATAAAATACAGGTGTGCCATGTCATCACCCCATCACTATGTCAGTTCATCCTTTTCTATCATGTGTCACCTTGTGAATGGATTGATCTTGTGCCACATGTCAATCTATGGTCGGGTTTTCACTTGCCACATGTGAAGTCCCAAATGTGGGTGGCCCATATCATGATTCAGTTGGTTGGAGGGTGTTGGGGTTTGTGTATAGGTTAAGGGGGTTGGGTCTACACTTTCCATGTGTCAAGTTCCCATAAGTGGGTGCCATGTGTCATGATGTGGTTGGATGAAGGGTTTTGGGGTTTGTGCATGGGTTAAGGGGGTGGGGTATGATACGACAAGGTGGAAGGTAGAGGGGAAGTGTATGTGCAATGTGGAAGGGAAATGAATGCAAAGGGGATATGGGTGGTGAGGTGATATGCACTTTGTAGTAGGGTAATGTGGAGTATGGATAGGGGAAAGATCATTGGGGTGATGTGACATTGTTTCTTGATATCCCTTTAGTCATTCGAACTCATTCCTCCATCTCTCTCTCGTCAATCGAGCACACATATGTCATCATCCTTCACTCTACCAAGTCATCCATGTCTATTATGTGATGGCCTTTTATGAGATTGATCATGTTCCACATGTTAGTCCATGTTCAAGAATACTCTTGCCATGTGTAAAGTCCCCATATGTGGGTTCCATGTTTCACCATGATGTGGTTGATTGGAGGGCGTTGGGGTTTGTGCATAGGTTTAGTTAGGTGAAGTATGATACAACAAGCTCGAAGGTGAAGATGAGGTGGATATGGACTATGAAGGGGAAATGGGCATGGAGGGGAGATGGGTGGCGAGGAGGAGCTACACACTTTGCATTAGGGTAATGCAAAGTGTGGGGAGAAATACCATTGGGGTAATGTAGAGTGCATAGAGGGGGAAATATGCATAAGAGGAGGAAGGGAAACTTGAGGGTGAAGAAGTATATGGGATGGAGAAATCATGAAATTTCATGACAAATTTAGCATAAGGTTTTAACTTAATACCTTCCTTCTTTATTTTATAAACAAAATATATTTTATTGAAAGATCTTTTAAAAGGGTTTTATTAAAGGATTTTTTCAACATGATTTTCTAAGGATTAATCTAGGGCTCTATTGATGCAGGAAAATGAACCTTGTTAATTTCACAGGATTACTCAAAAAAAAGGCCCAATTATACCTTTCTCCATTGAAATTGTAATCCCTTTGGTTATGGATCGACAGGTAGGATGTTATTTTAATGCTCTTGATCTAATCTAAACAATTGAATGTAAATTCAAGAATATAAACAAGAATGGGATAAATGTGGAGAATTAATTGTACGTTAAAAATGAGGATGGGTTGAACACAAAGAATTAAATATAGAAAATGCAAGATGAAAAAAATGCAACTAGCTAAATCCTAACTAGAGGTGCAAAGAGAAAAGCTTTAGTAATGCAACCGATAACAATGAGAATAGTCCCATTTGTTATTATAAAATAAACCTAAATCAAATCATATTAACTCCCTATGAAAGTGAAATGATCAAGCTACTAAGTATCACTTCCTTATCATACAAAAAGTGAGTACCAAGATGAAATAAAATGTGATTACGCATATAACAATAGAGAGAATAGTCCACCAACTAAAGCATGTACATAATCAGAGATTTAAAGTAATCAAGAAAAGGCTCCAATCATGATGAAGTGCCTTGTTTCATATCATGAATTATAAAGCATAAGGCACGTGATAATAAGCACCATAAGATGAGAAGAGTCCCATAGGCTATAAGGCTCATACCCACATGCACCAAGAGAACTAATAAAGGAGAGAAGAGTCCAAGTTGCAAGAGTATGTAACACTAGCTAACAACAATCTCTTTATTAACATATGAAGGTAGCATACTATGCTAAAAAAAAAAACCTTTAATTGAAGGAAATGGCTCCTTTTATAAGTTTATCCATGGTCCTTGGCCTTCTGACTTATATGATTCTTCATCTACCCTATGTGACTCTTCAACTTCTAGATATTAACTCATTACAAATTTGTCTTATTCTCAACTTGACTATTCAAACTAATTGTGAGAATAATTACTTCATGAAATTAAGAAAATATAATATTTTTTTCCGTAAGGGGGATTCATATACTCCTATTGTCGGTTGTTGGATTCCTTTTTCTCATTCACATACTTCCATATTTTTTATTCTGGTCAACTTACCTTTGCACTTGGTTGGGAGTTGTGTTGTATTTTCATTTGTTGCTTGGTTGGAAGCAATATTCATCCCGTTCTTCATTCATCTTTCTCCACTATGGGTTTGGATAGTGATTGTCTTCTCCTTTGCATCTGTAAAATTATAGTGGAATCCTTCCTTTTGAATCTTTCTCTCCATTCAATTATTTTCACTTGAAACCTTCGCAAGCATAAGATATAAAGAAACAACACAAATCTTGAGTACAAAGGATAGACACTAGCATGGAAAATGTTGATTGATTATTGATCAAATCATTGCAACAAGATTAATAGACCAGAGAAAAGGGAGATTTTAGAAAATGTCCCAGTCTCATTTACGAATCATGTTCTAGTTCATATCATGACCTTTTATTGCACAAGTTGTAGATTGGGAAAATCCCGACCCAACCACCAAATGGAGACAACTTTGAGAACACCTACCCACTGTCACCTTAGGCAGGTATTCTCGTCACTTTAGAGATGATAGAATCACCTCAAGGGGGGAGTCTTGGTGACCCTATGGGGGAAGAGATGGAAAGTGAAGATATGAAAGAAAGTCCCCCTATAGTCAAGATAGAATATGTGCAAAGGCTTTGGAAAGAGTATTGGTGGTAGCCAATGGTTTCCAAGAGATAAGAACACCTGTAAAGAATGATGTACCTGCCTGAGACACAAGAGCAAGCCGAGTATATATGTATATTGTTAGGTGGATAAGAAATTTAGGCTTGTTGTCCCTAATTGCAGGAGTAAACAATGATGTATATCAACAATAAAATGATAATTATAGCTGCAAAATAAAGTTTCTTACAGCTAAATAAAAGTACAAGAGACAAGCTAGCAAATAAATATTTTAGCTCAAGAAGATAGCATGAAACTTTAGCAACAATGTAAGGTTGTTGTAAACAAGTTTTGCAGAATTAATTATCAGCCTTATGTCTGTAAAAAAATTATTACATCAGAAAAATAAACTGTCAAAATTGCCATTAATCCACCCAAAAAGTGCGCTAGTCTTAGTAGATTTCTATGGAAAACTTTTAGCAACTTTCCACGGTTCAATAGTAAGTTATAAATGAAAATGTGTTAGGCTTTCTGCAGCCCTAATGGTTGTAGATGAAAATTTATAACAACAACAAGAAATACTTATCCAATTGAGATGCCCTAGTGGCTATGACAAGCCTAGGACGTCAAGAAGAGATGAAAATTTGAACAAGTTGATTATCTCATGTTTTCACGTATCCCAATGCAACAATTTTATTTCTCCAATGTGTTGAAGTTTTTACTTATATAGCTAGCAATTACACTTCTTATTTATTATTATAATCATTTAGCACATTAGCTGCATAAATAAGATCATTGAAAGAGAGGCAATCATAGAAACAATAGAGACACACAGATTATCCTGGGAAACCCTCATGGGGGAGAAAACCCAGCAAAAACTTCCTCAATATAGATATACCAAAGACTGAATAGAAGATCCTCCTCTACTCCTTCACTAGGAAGAGTAGCACACGACTTGACCAAGAAATACCAAGAGATAGACCAGAAACCCTCCTTGACGTCACCCCCAATTGCAGCAGCTTATCCTCCAAGACTTGTGCACTGTAGAGCTAGTTGTGTATGTGTGCAAATGAGGCACTGGCCTCTCTTATAAATAGTGGTATGGCCAGCCTGTAATTTCTAGCCCGACTTATCACTTTACCCTCTTAATTTACAATTAACTGTCAAGGCACAATAGGGCCTAATTAAATAAAATATAATAATATTATTCAACTCTCTCTCGAGTAGAATATTCTTCAAAGTTACAATACTTCAACACTCCCCCTTAACAAGAAGGGTATTCTACTGACAACATTAATAAAAACTGATTGGAATCAATACAACATCAAGAGGAGGGGACATCATCATCAGCATCGAGAAAATTGTCGGTCGTATCTATAGGTCATCGGAATTTTTTCTCATCATCAACATCAGTAGAAACTAAACATCATCATCATCTGCAGTGTGGAGTTGGAGTAGCATCATCATCTTAAACAACATGAAGTTGGAACATCTACATCAACAGTACAAAGCTAGAATATCAACATCATCAACAGCATGAAGTTGGAACATCAACATCAACAACACGAAGTTGGAATATCAACATCATCAATAGCATGAAGCCAGAACATCAACATCAACAACATGAAGTTGGAATATCAACATCATCAACAACATGAAGTTGGAACATCAACATCAATATGTGGCAACAGAATGAGGCAGGTGCAACATCAACAACATTTGTGGTACTCTGACAGATCATTCTTATCAAACCTTCAGGATCTACCCAAGAATCATAATATTCCCTAGGATATAAAATCCTAGCAAGCTACCACGTGGTACTCTGACAGATCATCCTTACCAGACCTTTGGGATCTGCCCAAGAATCATAAGATTCCCTAGGATATAAAATCCTAACTGAGCTACCACTACTGACCATATTTGGCATATACATGCACAAGTACTCTGACAGACCGTCCTTACCGGACCTTCAGGATCTGTCCAGGGATGATCAGTCCCCTAGGATATAAAATCCTAACTGAGCTACCCATTGTTGGTCAGGATACCATAGTATCATCAGAATCACTCCCCCTTTCAAGGGAGGTCCTTTCGGACAACACCAAGCTTGTCTCGTAAGTACTCAAACTTTACATGAGATAGAGGCTTAGTCAACACAACTACAACCTGATCATCTGTGCTAACATATTGGAGCTTCACAACTCCCTTCTATACCAAATCACGAATGTAGTGGTACCAGATCTTAATGTTCTTCATCTTATTGTGGAACACTGGATTCTCTGTCATCTTTATGCAATTTTGGTTATCACAAAAGATCATGGTAGCATCCATCTCTAGGTCAAATAGACCTGTCAACATCTTCTGAAGCCATGTGGCTTCACAACTAGTTGAACATGTTGCAATGTACTCCACTTCT
>JASDQU010682270.1:4460-17664 GCA_032191745.1 Picea mariana | reverse complement strand
TATCAACCAGGAGCTTCAAATTCACTTCCATGGGTGTGTTCATGGTTTTGCATTCCAACATGTCAAATCTCTTAAGTATTTCAACTGCATACTTCCCTTGGTTAAGGAATATCTTCTCTGGACTCTACCAAACTTCAAGACCTAAGAAATAATGCATCGGGCCTAGGTATTTCATCTCAAACTTTGCAACAAGATTCTTCTTGCAATATGTGATGAGTTTTTCTTCTCCAGTCAAGAATAAATCATCCACGTATAGTAGCAATATAACTGGCTCATCATTCATAACCTTGAAGTAAAGGTTAGGATCATCTTTACTTTTGGTAAATCCCAATTTTGTCAGGAAACTATCAATTCTGCCATACCAAGCTCTAGGATCTTTCTTTAACCCGTACAGAGTTTTCTTCAACCTGTAGACATGAGTCTTTCTATCTTCCACTTCAAACCCTTGTGGTTATTCTGTAAACACATCTTCTCCAATAACACCATTTAAGAAAGTTGTTTTCACATCCATCTAGTGAAAATTCCACTTCATTTTGGCTACAAGAGCTATGATGGTTTTGATAGAAGTGTATCTAGCTACAGGAGCAAATGTTTCTTCATGGTCAATACCTTCCTTTTGAGAAAATCCATGAGCCACAAATCTTGCCTTATGTTTTTCAATGCTTTCGTCTGTTGCATGTTTTATTTTGTATATCCACTTGGAAGATACCACATCTTTGTTCTTTGGTCTGGGAACTACTTCCCATACATCATTCTTCATAATGGACTGGTATTACTCTGTCATGGCGTCCATCCATTATTTCTTATGAACGAATTATTCAAAGCAAGCAGTTTCCTTCTCTATGAGATCACACATCAACGCCATATAGTTGGAGAACGGCTTAGGTTTCTTGCTTTGTCTCATGGTTCCTTCTAGGAAACCATACTTCTCTACATCCTAAATAATTTTTCTATCCCAATTTGGCTTCTTATTGTGAGAGATATTCATACGGGGAGGTTCTTGATATGCTATCATATCATGATCTTCTGGAATCTCATCATCAGGGGTAACTGTAACTTCCTTCACAGGTTTTGTAACTATGGGAGCTGTAGGTTCTTCTTCATATACTTCTTCAAGCTGGCATTTCCTTGATCTTTTGAGTGTTGCATCTTCATCAAAGGTTACATCTCTGTTGGTCTCAATATGATAGTAACTTGGTATGTAAATTATGAAGGCCTTAGACACATCATAGCATCTGAAAAATATTCCCTCCTTTCCTGAAGGATCCAATTTAGTTCTCTTTTATTTTGGAATGTGTACAAATACTGGACAACCAAATATTTTGAGATGGCTTACTTCTGGCTTCTTTCTCGTGAACATTTATTTGGGATTTTTGAATCCAAGTGCACTATGGGATAATCTGTTTTAGACATATATTGTTGTTCTTGTTGCTTCATCCCATAAGTGCATTGGAAGATCTTGATCGTGAATCATATTCTTTATTGCTTCCATAATCGTTCTATTATTTCTTTCTGCTACACCATTTTGTTGAGGATTACATAGAGTGGTGAGCTCCCTCTTAATCTTGGCATCTCTGCAAAATCTTCCAAATTCATTTGAAGTGTAGTCTCCTCCATTGTCTGACCTGAGTATCTTAATTTTTCTTTCAGAGAGGTTTTCTACCAAGGCTTTGAATTCCTTGAACTTTCCAAGTACTTCATCTTTTGACTTCAATAAATAAACCCAAGTCTTATGAGAGTAATCATCAATAAAGGATACATATTATACATACCCGCTGAGAGAGGTTGATGGCATTGAACCTCATACATCTTAGTGGAAAAGCTCCAAGATTCCTTCTGCTTTACTATCGCTCTTTGTAAAAGGATTATTTATGTTCTTTCCTTGTGCACATCCCTTACACCTTCATGATCAACCTTTAATTTTGGTAAACCTGTAACTACCTTGCTTACTTATGGTAAGGCTTTGAAGTTTATGTGAGCAATTCTTCTATGCTAAAATTCACAAGGAATTCCAGTAGAGTGAGTCAAGGCTACATCTGAGTGACCTTTTAACTTGTACAAACCACCTTCTTCTGTTCCAATAACAACTGCATCTTCTATAGTTTTTCTTTTAGACCACATAAGAACTTTACCATCTATGAATGCAACCCCGAAACCTTTCTTATCTAGGGATGAAATAGAAAGTAAATTCTTTTTCAAACCTGGTACATAGAGTACATCGTTCATTCTCATTGGAGTTCCTGAATCAAGTTTGTAGGTGGATTCTCCCATTTCTTTGAGAGGGTATTGATAATCATCTCCAAGTGAGACTTTCTGGGGGAAGTACCTTTCTGTAATTCTATATAGAGTGTCTTTTTGACCTGTCATGTGCTTAGAGGCACCACTATCTCTGAGCCAAGTATCCTCTGTAGGTGTCACAGATCCTAAGAGGGTGGAAAACAAAACATAATCTTCAATCTCTTCTTTAGTTAACTTCTTGGGTGGCTCATCATCTTCAGTTGCATGGGCATGATGTCCTTTTTTATTTCTCCTCTTGTACTCTTCCCTTCTGGCAGGACAATTCTTAGCAATGTGTCCCATCTTATTACAATGATAACATTGATAAGAGAAGAAATATTTTCCCTTTCTTTGACCCTTATGATATTTCTGGAATTTCTTTGGAGAGTGATATTCTTTATGAAAGTGGGCCTCCTTTTGAAAATGAGACTTTTTCTTTCCTCCTTTAGCATGAGAAGCTAGGAATTGATATTCATCTCTTAGTAGGATGGCTTCTCGGTTGGCCACTCTTGCTTCTTCTTGAACACATTCTTCCCATAAAATGTCAAATTGGAGTTTCTCTTTTATTGCACAAATAGTATGGATGAAGGCATCCCAAGGTCTTGTGAGACCATTAATAGTTGTCATCAAGAGTTCATCTTCATCTAAGTTGTCTCCAATTGCCTCTAATTGTTCCTTGAATTGAGAAACCCTAGGCATCCCCAAGGTCTTGTGATACCATTAAGAGCTGTCATCACAAGTTCATATTCATCTAAGTTGTCTCCAATTGCCTCTAATTGTTCCTTGAATTGAGAAAACCTAGAGAAATAGTCTTGAATTGTTTCTCCTTTTTGCATCTTTGTATTCTTGAGTTGGGTTCTCAAGTTCATCTTCGGGTTGATGTTCTTTCCTTCATACATTATGGTTATGGCATCAAACATATATTTTGGAGTATTCTTAGAAGACACTTGAGGGATCAAGTGGTCTTTAATAGAGTCTGCAATTATCCTTTTAGCCTTAATCATATCCTTTTTGTACTTCTCTANGCTTCCAGACATCTTGAATGACTAGAAAATGAAAGTGCTCAAAAATTGAAACTGAGCTTACCAGGAGATGTGTTGGGTTGAGGCGAGTTTGTTGGAGTTGGTTGTTTTAGAAAATTCCAATTTTTACCCCTTGAAACTTGACCTACGCAATTTTGGACTGGTACTTCTGGTATTGGTTCAGGTTTCTTGGTTTTTTGGTTTTCTGGTACCAATCAAAACTAGGGTTTGACTTTTTGGAGAATCTGGCCACTGAAAAAGTTCTCTCAAGCAGCCAAAATATGCGCTAGGGCAAGGCACACTTCCTAAGACAGTTTTTGGTCAAAATTTATTCTTCAGTAAAAAGCCCTAATTTTCTTGTATGGAAACAGTGACGTTTTTAGATACCCAGTGAAAGAATCTCTATTCAGTCAAGCTTTGATACCATGATAAGTTTTTACTGTTTTTATTAGGTTATTTCCAAATTACATGAGCATTCAATGCATTTTCAAAACAACGGCATAAAGAGGATCACTGAAAGAAACACAATCACAAGGTACGTAACATTTTATCCTGGGAAACCCTCATGGGGGAGAAAACCCAACAAAAACTTCCTTAGTAATAGATTGCCAATACAATGCCAAGACTAAGACCAAAACACCAAAGATAAACCAAGACTGAGCATCCCCTCAACTTAGTCGATTACTTCAAAGTCGACCTTAATCAATATACCCATAATTTGAGTTTCAAAATTTCTAATTATATTGATGGGTTCTATCATTCTTTGATCTGCCAGCTTAAGGTAATTCAAAGTTTGAGCTAATGTGGATCAACCCATTCTTATCCATGTTTCTCAAGGTAAAATATTGAGTTGAGATCTGAAATCGACAACTACTTGTTTGATTAGTAATTCCTTGATTTCCAGATTGACTTGTCGGTCATATTTTTGTGTTGAAGGGAGAGATACCTGACATCCTTGGAAGGTCTTTGTCCTTCTTTATATTCTCTTAATATATTGAGAAAATATAGCAATCAACCGACTGATTGTTTTTCCTTTAACAACAGTAGGAATTCTTGTATAGTATCGTTGTTTTGTCTTCCTTTGTTTTGTTGGTCTTGGTTAGAATTCATGAAGAATCTAATGACTTCCCTCATAATTTGTTCTTATTTTTCTAGATTTGAGAAGAGGCTAGCCTTCCCTCTCAGTTGGTATTGTGAAGGGGTATTGATAATATCTCTCCCAACGCTAGATCTTGTGATGATATTTAATTTTTTCGAATTGAGTACTTCTTTTGATACTTCATGTAGAAGATTGACATTTTTTCTAGTCATAATCTTGTTGGGTACTATTGGTCAATGTTCAAGAAAATGATCGTCGACATCGCATATATTAAAAAAAATTAGGTCGATCTAATCTTTTATCGAATAGTCTGGGATAATGTGGTCGTCCTTCCATCAATTGTAACAATAGGGTTGTCCTAGACCCCAACCATAGCCTCTGAATCGACCTCGGTCGTCGTATCCTCATCCTTGACCATAGTAATCATTTCTTCGGCCGTAATTATTATTTTGGTCAATAGCTTATGTATGGTACATTGTTTGTACATTGGCTCAGTTTCGTGCATTTAAATAGAATTTCGATGTGACTATGAATTTCACAGATATGACACCACTTAGTGTTCTTTAAATTATGTGGGAAATCTTGTACATCATAGTCATTTAACGCTTTGCATATATTACAATATGTTTGAGCTTGTACTCTATGAGCGCTTGCAGTTACTACCGGATGATCGACGAGGCTACAAGTATCCTTTGTATGTTCTTCTTCACAGGATGTTGTACACCATAATTCATTTCTTCTTATGTATATATTTTTTATGGTTTGTTGTAAATTCTCTATTTTTTCTTCTACTCTTTCGGTCAACAGGGAGGTCGACGGGCCATCATCGTCTGACTCAACGCATTGTGATTTATGTAATGCATCTTCACATGTAGCTATTTCATACATTATTAATGGTGAACGGATTCTTTGTAGAAGAACAATGACATACCATTGGACTAACAAACTATGATCGATCGCGGTAGGTATTTGGCTCAAAAGATATTTGAATCTTTTTTCATATTCTCGGATCGACTCACTTGGTCTTTGTTTTATTTCTTTCAATCTTTGAGCAGCCAAGTGTGTGACATCTTGGAATTTAAAGAATGTTAGGAAACTATTTTTTATTTCTGATTTTGGGCAAGTCTGATTTTCTGTGAAATTCATAAACCATGTTAAAGCATGATGTCGAAGGGGAGAAAAAAATTGTGTCATCTTATTATATTTGTATGTGATGTCTGTAGCATCCAAGAATTTATCACAAACAAACCAGTGTCTTTTTGGCTCCTCGTCTCCCTCATAGGTGGGGATGTGGTTAAATCCCATTTTTTATTTTCTTGGGAGTAATCTCTTTTTGTGGTGTTTGGGTTACCACACTTTTCGACAGAGTAGCCGAGTCTCCAGTCAATTTTTCTCATGTCACCTCTTATGTCGGTCAGTCTTCTATCAGATGGTATTTGAGAAATAATTGCTTCTTGTTAACTAGGGAAATTGTTTCTTCAGTATGAGAACTTTGGTATTTTTACTTGACTAAACGTATCTCTAATGGTCGTGTTGTTTCACAACTCTGATTTGTTAAATCAATTTCTTCTCTTGATACTCTATTTAGCATGGGGGTCGATTCGATGAGATCCTTGATTTGGATGAGCATGTTTCCGGTTTAATTTATTCCTGGCTCAACAATGAGTGTATCTCATAGGTTTCCATGCTCATCATTTCTATACCATAATCTTGCATAAAGGTCATCCATCTGAAGTCTTTGCTAGAGGAACTATTTTATTCACGGGCTAGTTTCTGGAGCGAGGGACGAGCTTATTGTTGGGCCTGACTCTTCGTAATCCATGTTTCCAAGTTGGTCTTCTAGTTGATAGGAATTTATTCTATCCTCTATCAATTTTTCATCACTTCTTCTATCTAGGGTTGCTACAGCTAATGTTATTGCTAGTTCTGGTCGATTTATTTATGACTCGGACTGCTCACACATTCTATCAAGCTGACCCTCCCCGATAATTTTTTTATTCGACTTCTAACTATACCACAGGTTACGAAGATCTTCTCTTTTCTTTTTCCTTTTATCTCGTTCCAATTTCGGGATGTCAGTGGCTTTATTATGTGCTTGTTTTCCTCTCGACAACAATCATACTTCAGTAATCACAAATCTTGGTATACTTTTCTTGTGGCATCTCATAACTTCGACCGACCCCCCATCGCCAACCCGACTTACTCAAAGTCGATGGTGTTTCCCATGTTCCTTTTCTTCGGAAGTAGTCCCAGTATTGTCTTGTGTCCTTGCACCTTTCATCGAGAAATCATTCATATTCTTCATCTCTTTCTTTAAAGTTACTATTTGGGAGCGGTGTACCAATTTGCGGTCAGTATTTGACAATGTTATTGACTCCCTTTTCGAGGAGGAATTTGTGAAGCAATGTCAGAATAGTACACAAGAATCCTTTGTGTGAGTCGGTGTAAAAAAATTATTTTATTTTATCGAGATATGTTCGATCTTCAATGGCTTGTTCTGATATGAAATCTTCGACAATTCTCTCGAACCATTCATGCAAATTCTTTCATCCTTTGTTCATGAGCTTGTGGCCTAATTTGTCATCGACTATTAAATTACGCATTACCCGGTTTGTTGATATACTCGAACAAGGATTTTGAGATGGCTTCCAGAAATCTTTTATGAGTCTCCGAGAAGAATCATGATCATGCTTATGCTAATGAAAGGTTGTTTCATCGTGTGTAATTCTTGATGTAATTCTCAATTTCATGCTCCCACCATTCATGTATGTCTTGTAGAGTTAGCATTTATGTAAACTTATGCATGCCAATTCCAAAAATACCAGCAACGGAACCAATGTTGTAATCTAGGGGAAAGTAAGAGAGAGTTACCAGTAGTTTCTTACATAGGAAAACATAGAATACATACATGTAGACATAGATGAAGACATACACAAGTAGTGGAATCCAAAATAACAACACGTTATTGTATGATATATCAATACAACACAATAGGTTACCTTGTCTCTCATAGAGATTGTCTATTTATACTTCTATATCTAGTTACTAGGCAGTTGTAACTACTTAACTTCCTAGTTCGGTCGATTAACAGATACCTCGACTGACTTATACATTCGACTTCGATGGTCAACTGACTAGCTCTTAGTCGACCATCGGGTCTAGTCGATAGAGTCGACTATCCCCTACAACATGTGTTGAGAATTTGAGATTTGAATTCATATTGAAACACTGCAACAACACATACCCAACTGTTTTTTTAAGTCTTGGGAAAAAATATAGAGGATTCACCCCATGGAATCATTCTTCACATCTGCAGTGTTACAAGAATCCTTCATTTTTCTAATTTTAATACTTGTAGTCGAAATTATGGCCTCAAAAAGTTGGAAACTCAACCACTATTAGATTTTCCCCCTTTGGTTTTTGACCCTTGAAATGGTGTGCCAATTATTTATCTCATGTCCATGGTGGGAAATATATATTTGCTAATTATAAGCAAAATATCCACCACACTAATATAGTTGTGTGTTGGCGGTAGAGACTCCATGGATCGCCTACGGTTTTATATTCTGAGTGTAAATATCGGTTGCTTAATCATAAAATACAGGTGTGCCATGTCATCACCCCATCACTATGTCAAGTCATCCTTTTCTATCATGTGCCACCTTGTGAATGGATTTATCTTGTGCCACATGTCATTCTATGGTCGAGTTTTCACTTGCCACATGTTAAGTCCCAAATGTGGGTGGCCCATATGATGATTCAGTTGGTTGGAGGGTGTTGGGGTTTGTGTATAGGTTAAGGGGGTTGGGTCTACAATTTCCATGTGTCAAGTCCCCATAAGTGGGTGCCATGTTTCATGATGTGGTTGGATGGAGGGTTTTGGGGTTTGTTCATGGGTTAAGGGGGTGGGGTATGATACGACAAGGTGGAAGGTAGAGGGGAAGTGTATGTGCAATGTGGAAGAGAAATGGATGCAAAGGGGAGACGGGTGGTGAGGTGATATGCACTTTGTAGTAGGGTAATGTGGAGTATGGATAGGAGAAAGATCATTGGGGTGATGTGACATTGTTCCTTGATATCCCTTTAGTCATTCGAACTCATTCCTCCATCTCTCTCTCATCAATCGAGCACACATATGTCATCATCCTTCACTCTACCAAGTCATCCATGTCTATTATGTGATGGCCTTTTATGAGATTGATCATGTTCCACACGTTAGCCCATGTTCAAGAATACTCTTGCCACGTGTAAAGTCCCCATATGTGGGTTCCATGTTTCACCATGATGTGGTTGATTGGAGGGCATTGGGGTTTGTGCATAGGTTTAGTTGGGTGAAGTATGATACAACAAGCTAGAAGGCGGAGATGAGGTGGATATGGACTGTGAAGGGGAAATGGGAATGGAGGGGAGATGGGTGGCGAGGAGGAGCTACACACTTTGCATTAGGGTAGTGCAAAGTGTGGGGAGAAATACCATTGGGGTAATGTAGAGTGCATAGAGGGGGAAAGATGCATAAGAGGAGGAAGGGAAACTTGAGGGTGAAGAAGTATATGGGATGGAGAAATCATGAAATTTCATGACAAATCTAGCATAAGGTTTTAACTTAATACCTTCCTTCTTTATTTTATAAACAAAATATGTTTTATTGAAAGATCTTTAAAAGGGTTTTATTAAGGGATTTTTTCAACATGATTTTCTAAGGATTAATCTAGGGCTCTATTGATGCAAGAAAATGAACCTTGTTAATTTCACAGGATTACTCAAAAAAAAGGCCCAATTATACCTTTCTCCATTGAAATTGTAAGCCCTTCGGTTATGGATTGACAGGTAGGATGTTATTTTAATGCTCTTGATCTAATATAAACAATTGAATGTAAATTCAAGAATATAAACAAGAATGGGATAAATGTGGAGAATGAAATGTACGTTAAAAATGAGGATGGGTTGAACACAAAGAATTAAATATAGAAAATGCAAGATGAAAAAAATGCAACTAGCTAAATCCTAACTAGAGGTGCAAAGAGCAAAGCTTTAGTAATGCAACCGATAACAATGAGAATAGTCCCATTTGTTATTATAAAATAAACCTAAATCAAATCTATTAACTCCCTACGAAAGTGAAATGATCAAGATACTAAGTATCACTTCCTTATCATACAAAAAGTGAGTACCAAGATGAAATAAAATGTGATTACTCATATAACAATAGAGAGAATAGTCCACCAACTAAAGCATGTACATAATCAGATATTTAAATTAATCAAGAAAAGGCTCCAATCATGATGAAGTGCCTTGTTTCATATCATGAATTATAAAGCATAAGGCACGTGATAATAAGCACCATAAGATGAGAAGAGTTCCATAGGCTATAAGGCTCATACCCACATGCACCAAGAGAACTAAGAAAGGAGAGAAAAGTCCAAGTTGCAAGAATATGTAACACTAGCTAACAACAATCTCTTTATAAACATAGGAAGGTAGCATACTATGCCCAAAACAAAACCCTTTAATTGAAGGCAATGGCTCCTTTTACAAGTTTATTCGTGGTCCTTGGCCTTTTGACTTATATGATTCTTCATCTACCCTATGTGACTCTTCAACTTCTAGATATTAACTCATTACAAATTTGTCTTATTCTCAACTTGACTATTCAAACTAATTGTGAGAATAATTACTTCATGAAATTAAGAAAATATAATATTTTTTTCCGTAAGGGGGATTCATTAAACATTCTTGCTACAAGGCCATATACTCCTATTGTCGGTTGTTGGATTCCTTTTTCTCATTCGCATACTTCCATATTTTTTATTCTGGTCAGCTTACCTTTGCACTTGGTTGGGAGTTGTGTTGTATTTTCATTTGTTTCTTGGTTGGAAGAAATATTCATCCCCTTCTTCATTCATGTTTCTCCACTATGGGTTTGGATAGTGATTGTATTCTCCTTTGCATCCGTAAAATTATAGTGGAATCCTTCCTTGTGAATCTTTCTCTCCATTCAATTATTTTCACTTGAAACCTTCGCAAGCATAACATATAAAGAAACAACACAAATCTTGAGTACAAAGGATAGACACTAGCATGGAAAATGTTGATTGATTATTGATCAAATCATTGCAACAAGATGAATGGACCAGAGAAAAGGGAGATTTTAGAAAATATCCCAGTCTCATTTACGAATCATGTTCTAGTTCATATCATGACCTTTTATTGCACAAGTTGTAGATTGGGAAAATCCCGACCCAACCACCAAATGGAGACAACTTTGAGAACACCTACCCACTGTCACCTTAGGCAGGTATTCTCGTCACTTTAGAGATGATAGAATCACCTCAAGGGGGGAGTCTTGGTGACCCTATGGGGGAAGAGATGGAAAGTGAAGATATGAAAGAAAGTCCCCCTATAGTCAAGATAGAATATGTGCAAAGGCTTTGGAAAGAGTATTGGTGGTAGCCAATGGTTTCCAAGAGATAAGAACACCTGTAAAGAATGATGTACCTGCCTGAGACACAAGAGCAAGCCGAGTATATATGTATATTGTTAGGTGGATAAGAAATTTAGGCTTGTTGTCCCTAATTGCAGGAGTAAACAATGATGTATATCAACAATAAAATGATAATTATAGCTGCAAAATAAAGTTTCTTACAGCTAAATAAAAGTACAAGAGACAAGCTAGCAAATAAATATTTTAGCTCAAGAAGATAGCATGAAACTTTAGCAACAATGTAAGGTTGTTGTAAACAAGTTTTGCAGAATTAATTATCAGCCTTATGTCTGTAAAAAAATTATTACATCAGAAAAATAAACTGTCAAAATTGCCATTAATCCACCCAAAAAGTGCGCTAGTCTTAGTAGATTTCTATGGAAAACTTTTAGCAACTTTCCACGGTTCAATAGTAAGTTATAAATGAAAATGTGTTAGGCTTTCTGCAGCCCTAATGGTTGTAGATGAAAATTTATAACAACAACAAGAAATACTTATCCAATTGAGATGCCCTAGTGGCTATGACAAGCCTAGGACGTCAAGAAGAGATGAAAATTTGAACAAGTTGATTATCTCATGTTTTCACGTATCCCAATGCAACAATTTTATTTCTCCAATGTGTTGAAGTTTTTACTTATATAGCTAGCAATTACACTTCTTATTTATTATTATAATCATTTAGCACATTAGCTGCATAAATAAGATCATTGAAAGAGAGGCAATCATAGAAACAATAGAGACACACAGATTATCCTGGGAAACCCTCATGGGGGAGAAAACCCAGCAAAAACTTCCTCAATATAGATATACCAAAGACTGAATAGAAGATCCTCCTCTACTCCTTCACTAGGAAGAGTAGCACACGACTTGACCAAGAAATACCAAGAGATAGACCAGAAACCCTCCTTGACGTCACCCCCAATTGCAGCAGCTTATCCTCCAAGACTTGTGCACTGTAGAGCTAGTTGTGTATGTGTGCAAATGAGGCACTGGCCTCTCTTATAAATAGTGGTATGGCCAGCCTGTAATTTCTAGCCCGACTTATCACTTTACCCTCTTAATTTACAATTAACTGTCAAGGCACAATAGGGCCTAATTAAATAAAATATAATAATATTATTCAACTCTCTCTCGAGTAGAATATTCTTCAAAGTTACAATACTTCAACACTCCCCCTTAACAAGAAGGGTATTCTACTGACAACATTAATAAAAACTGATTGGAATCAATACAACATCAAGAGGAGGGGACATCATCATCAGCATCGAGAAAATTGTCGGTCGTATCTATAGGTCATCGGAATTTTTTCTCATCATCAACATCAGTAGAAACTAAACATCATCATCATCTGCAGTGTGGAGTTGGAGTAGCATCATCATCTTAAACAACATGAAGTTGGAACATCTACATCAACAGTACAAAGCTAGAATATCAACATCATCAACAGCATGAAGTTGGAACATCAACATCAACAACACGAAGTTGGAATATCAACATCATCAATAGCATGAAGCCAGAACATCAACATCAACAACATGAAGTTGGAATATCAACATCATCAACAACATGAAGTTGGAACATCAACATCAATATGTGGCAACAGAATGAGGCAGGTGCAACATCAACAACATTTGTGGTACTCTGACAGATCATTCTTATCAAACCTTCAGGATCTACCCAAGAATCATAATATTCCCTAGGATATAAAATCCTAGCAAGCTACCACGTGGTACTCTGACAGATCATCCTTACCAGACCTTTGGGATCTGCCCAAGAATCATAAGATTCCCTAGGATATAAAATCCTAACTGAGCTACCACTACTGACCATATTTGGCATATACATGCACAAGTACTCTGACAGACCGTCCTTACCGGACCTTCAGGATCTGTCCAGGGATGATCAGTCCCCTAGGATATAAAATCCTAACTGAGCTACCCATTGTTGGTCAGGATACCATAGTATCATCAGAATCACTCCCCCTTTCAAGGGAGGTCCTTTCGGACAACACCAAGCTTGTCTCGTAAGTACTCAAACTTTACATGAGATAGAGGCTTAGTCAACACAACTACAACCTGATCATCTGTGCTAACATATTGGAGCTTCACAACTCCCTTCTATACCAAATCACGAATGTAGTGGTACCAGATCTTAATGTTCTTCATCTTATTGTGGAACACTGGATTCTCTGTCATCTTTATGCAATTTTGGTTATCACAAAAGATCATGGTAGCATCCATCTCTAGGTCAAATAGACCTGTCAACATCTTCTGAAGCCATGTGGCTTCACAACTAGTTGAACATGTTGCAATGTACTCCACTTCT
>JASDQU010682268.1:100067-112652 GCA_032191745.1 Picea mariana | reverse complement strand
GAGGAATACCAATCCATAATAAAGAATGATGTATGGGAAATAGTTCCCAGACAAAAAAGTAAGGATGTGGTATCATCAAAATGGCTCTTCAAAATAAAACATGCTGCTGATAGAAGTATTGAGAAATAAAGCAAGATTTGTCACTCGTGGCTTTTTCCAGAAGGAAGGTATAGACTATGAAGAGACATTCTCTCCTATGGCCAGATGCACTTCGATTAGAACCATTATAGCTCTTGCTGCCAAGATGAAATGAAAGCTGAACTAGATGGACGTGAAGACAACTTTCCTAAATGGTGTTATCGAAGAAGAAGTGTATATAGAGAAACCCCAAGGATTTGAGGTTGAAGATAGGAAGTCTCATGTCTGTCGATTGAAGAAAGCCTTATACGGATTGAAGCAAGCTCCCAGAGCTTGGTATGGCCATATAGACAGTTTCTTGACGAGCTTGGGATTTACCAAGAGTAAAGCAGACTCAAATCTCCACTTCAAAATTATGGATGATAAACTAGTAATACTATTACTGTATGTGGATGACTTATTCTTAACTGGAGAAGAAAAGCTCATCGCTGAATGTAAACAGATACTTGCCACAAAATTTGAAATGAAATACCTTGGTCTAATGCATTACTTCTTGAGCCTTGAGGTATGGCAGAGTGCAGAGAGAATCTTCCTTAACCAAGGGAAGTACACAGTCAAAATCTTAAAGAGATTCGACATGCTAGAATGCAAGTCCATGAATACTCCCATGGAAGTGAAGCTGAAGCTGCTAGTCAATACTTCGTCAGATTTGATAGATGCCACACTGTACAGATAGATTATTGGATCGTTGATGTACTTGATGAACACCAGACT
Organism: Picea mariana; assembly: GCA_032191745.1. Taxonomy (NCBI): domain Eukaryota; kingdom Viridiplantae; phylum Streptophyta; class Pinopsida; order Pinales; family Pinaceae; genus Picea; species Picea mariana. The sequence goes on along the minus strand of JASDQU010682268.1, from coordinate 111,800 downwards.
AGACATCTATTTTGCAGTGAACACCTTGAGTCAGTTTCTGGTAGAGGCTAGACGTGTTCACCTAGTGGCTACAGAACATGTGATGAGTTACCTTAAAGGTACATTGGATTATGTTCTTAGCCATGATGGAGATCATGACTTCACATTGAGTGAATATACTGATGCAGATTGGGCAGGAAGCACTGCTGACAGAAAAAGCACTTCTGGATGTTGTTTCAGTTTGGGATCAACTATGATCTCATGGCAGAGTAGGAAGCAATCCAATATTTCTCTCAGCACAGTGGAAGCAAAGTACATTGCTGCATGTTCTCCTAGCTGCGAAGCTATATGGCTTCGAAAGTTGTTGACAGGCCTATTTGATTTAGAGATGAGAGAAACCATGATTCTATGTGACAATCAAAGCTACATTAAAATGACAAAGAATCTTGTGTTCCATGACAGGTCAAAGCACACAGAGATCCTCTATAATTTCATCCGTGACATGGTACAGAGAGGGGCCTTGAAGCTCCAGTACATTAGCACGGATGAAGAGGTTATTGATGTGTTGACTAAGCCTCTATCTCATGTAAAGTTTGAACACTTTCGAGATAAGCTTGGTATAGTTCGGAAGGACCCTCTCTGAAAGGGGGAGTATATGTATTCATTGTTTTTGACCTCGTTGTTAGATGTAAAGCAAGATGATTCATGCTTTTGACCTCGCTGTTAGACGTAAAGCATGACACTGTGTGATCCTTGCTTCTAACCTCATTGTTAGACATAAAGCAAGATGAGTCATGCTTCTGACCTCGTTGTTAGACGTAAAGCATGACGTCATGTAATCCTTGCTTCTGACCTCGTTGTTAGATGTAAAGAAAGATGAGTCATGCTTCTGACCTCATTGTTAGACGTAAAGCAAGATGAGTCATGCTTCTGACCTAGTTGTTAGACGTAAAGCAAGTTGTTTCCTCGCTTCTGACATCGTTGTTAGACGTAAAGTGAGATCTTGATGTGTTCCTTGCTTCTGACCTCGTTGTTAGACATAAAGCAAGATGATTCATGCTTCTGACCTAGTTGTTAGACGTAAAGCATGACGTTGTGATTCCTCACTTCTGACCTAATTGTTATACGTAAAGTGAGATGGTGGCATTCCTTGCTTCTGACCTAGTTCTTAGACGTAAAGCAAGATGTGACTGACACTGAGCTACTAGCTTAACCGTTGTGACATTGAGCCAGTGTAGTACTGTGATGTGCCAGCCTAGTGTTGTGATGAGGTATCATTTTTACTAATACATATTTGATGCAGATGATGATAGCATTCTTTCGAGAATGATGATGCTGCCGATGAAGAAAACTTTTGATGACTCGTAAATATGGTAGCCAATGTTTCAAGATGATATTGACGATACTGTCCTCCAGATGCCACTGATGATGCAGACCTCTCTTGCCTAATGTTGATGAAGAATACCCTTCTTGTTAAGGGGGAGTGTTGAAATAATGTAACTGCAAAGAGCATTCTTATTATTGTTGGATTAAATCCCCATTGCGGATTAATCATGTCATTATTATTATTATTGTTATTGGATTATCCCCATTGTATATTAATCATGTCGGTAATTGTATAAGGACCAAATCCCCTTTTGCGGATTGGTCATCGGACAATTATAAAGGGAAGAATAAGAAGTCGTCCCTAGCAATTATTATGGAAGACCCAGAATTAATTAAAGGTGGGTTTACCCATCTAGAGTGAGAGGTCGGCCTTGCCAATTGTGACCTTTGACACGTGCCAGTATTGTATAAATAAAAGGCTAGAGCCTCACTTCAAACACACAAATCACTTGCTCATTCTCTTATGAGGCAAGCTGCAATTACCAATTGGAGAGAAGCGAAGAAGAGTAGCGCATCTCTTGGAGAGGACAATCTGTATTGGTTTGAGTTATCTCTTGAACATTGTATTAACAATTTATGATAAGGAAGTTTTTGTTGGGTTTTCTTCCCCTAGAGGGTTTCCCAGGATAAATGTTGTGTCTCTTGTGAATGTGTATTTCTTAGTGATGTTGTTCTTATGATGCTCTTATCTATTGAAATGCAAAGAACTATAATAATGGCATAAACATTAACAATGTAAAGATGTGTTGTAGTCCACGGTGGTCTATTTTTAGTTCCAATTTTCATCCAACAAGTTAGTGTCTCGAAACTCTCAAGGAATAAATAATGGCTAACAACTCCAAATCATGTGTCGCATAGTTCTCCTCATGCCTTCTCAATTTCCTCGAGATATAAGCAATCACTCTACCGTCCTGCATCACGACTCCGCCTAAGCCTTCCTTGGATGCGTCAGTGCATACCAAGAAGTTCACGTCCATGTCAGGGACCTTTAGTATCGGTGTTGTTGTCAACAACTCCTTGAGCCTCTAAAATTCCTTTGCAAATTTCTCAGTCCAAACAAACTTCTTGTTCTTATTTTGCAATTCTGTGGTCGGATTTGCTATCTTCGAAAATTGCTCGACGAATCGTCAATATTATTTTTCTAAACCCGTGAAGCTATGCACTTCTAAGAAATTCGTTAGTGTAGGCCATTCCATAATATCCTTGAACTTTGTTGGATCCATGACGATACCTTCACCGAAGATTACATGCCCTAAGTAGTGAATCCTCGATTGATAAAACGAGCATTTGGACCACTTCCCACACAATTTATGCTCTCGCAGACACTGTAGTACCAAGCGCAGGTGCTCGTAATGATCCTTCGTCATCCGAGAGTAAATCAAAATATCGTCAATGAATACTTGGACGAACTTGTCCAAGTACTCGCGGAACACTCCATTCATCAAACTCATAAATACCCCGAGTGCATTTGTCAGTCCAAACGGAAAAACAGTAAACTCGTAATGAACAAATCTCATCTTAAAGGTGGTCTTAGGGATGTCATCCTCCTTGATCTATAACTGGTGATACCCTGTCACAAATAGATCTTGGAAAACACCGTTGCACCCTTCATCTGAAAAAATAGATCATCAATCCTTGGCAATGGATACTGATTCTTGATCGTTGCCTTGTTCAATTGATGGTAGTCAATGCAGAGTCTCCACAACCCATCCTTCTTTCATATGAAAATAACAGGCACGCCCCACAGTGACACACTTGGATGTATAAGTCCCAAGTCTAACAACTCCTTCAGTTGCATTCTCAACTCCTGTAACTCTGGGGTCGACATCTGATAAGGCATTCTAGCTATCGATTCAGTCCCTGGTTTCAGGTCTAAGGTAAACTCCAAATCCCTCTCTTGTGAAATCCTAGCTAACTCCTCCGAGAAGACATCCACAAGCTTTCTCACCACAAGAAGGTGTTCTAGACCTTCCACTACTCCCTTCTCATTCAACACGAGGATCACATAAATCTTACATCCCTTGCGCATGCTCTTCTATAACTGCAAGGAAGAGATAAACCTCAGGGAAACTCCCTAGTTCCAAACTACAATTAGGCGTCTCTGTCCCTCATCATCAACCAAGATCAATCATTTCGTCTTACAGTTGAGTATCGCCTCATGCGATTCCAACCAGTCCATACCGATCACGACATCATAAGATCCTAAGATCATGACATTCAGGTTGGCCCTAGTGACAACTCTCCCAGGTTAAGGGTACAACCCATAACCTTTCCTCCAACCTTCTATTTGGCTCCCAAAGCCATCTGTACAAAGCTAAACTCATCCTGTTTGACTGCCTTTAGCTTAATCCTTTTTAGTGTTGCACCAGAGATGAATCTCTCGGTAGCACCGGGATCTATCAAATACTAAGGGTCTGATCAGTGACGGTACCTAACATCTCGAGCATAGTTGACTGGTGCTCCGCCTGGTAGTTATTCACCGCTACATGAATCCGATGGGCCTTGCCCAAAACTCCCATGATAGTGGGTCCGAATGATCCAGATGCTCTGGCCCCTTCCTATGGGCAGTAATGCTGGTAATTTATCTCCCCACAATCCAACACACTTTCTTCAGTCCAGTATTCCTGGTACCCAAAGTAGAAGTTGAATTCTAACAATAAGGCCCAACGCGAACTTCTTGACCTTACGTTTTTGGTTAAATTGGTGCAGAGCATACCGAAGCAACTCCAAAACGGCCCTCATACTCGGGTATCGTGTGGCTACCTTGTCACAAGGTGTCAAACTTGTTGAGCTGATGCTCAACGAATTCCTCAGAAATATACCTCTCCTGGAACCGTTCCTCGAACAATTCCCATGACACATCGTCGATGGACATGTTCGAATGTGGCAAGAGAGGCTTCCACCATAGAAGAAGGCTCCCCTTCAGTTGAAAGAACACCATGGGGACCTTCATGCTGGAGGTCATAATCGTGAAGCGTGAAGCACAATGCCTTGCTCCACAACTATGCCTCGAGGCACCTTCGTCTGTGACACTCGTGGACTCTAGAACTTAAATCTCTTGAGTTCTCGATGGATGCTAACAATACTAGCTAGGGCGCGTTGTGGAACCTCAGGGGTATAGGTGCCCTAGCCTCATCTCAGTACCGATGGTGAATCAAGGCCTTTGAAAATCTCTGGAAGGACCTTGTCATACCATCATCATCCCTTACAACAATTGACTCCATCCCAAGGACTTCTTCTTCCCCTTGAGATGAGACTCTAAGGGCACAGGCACCTCTAGAGGCATCACACCTCCTTCCACGGAACCACGCCACAAACCTCTGTGGTGTCCTCTAACCGAGATCACCGCACAGATACGTTAAGGTTTTAATTAACTCAAAGGTTAACACCCATGAGTTTACTGTAGTGGAAAACCTGACGATCTAGAGTCATAGGGTTGAACCTACTCTGATACCATATGTAATGATCACAATCGTTACGACTAAGAGTGAAGCCATTTTTTTTTTCGGGTAGGCAATAAGGTAATGACTACACAGTTAACCACACCCTAGCGACGAACACAATGCCTGCAGATCAGGCGAAAGACAACAACGACTCTACACATTGGTACATCGAGCAACTGGCGATGCATGCGTAAATCAAGAAGGAATAACAACCCGTCCGACACAGCATGACCATGCTAGCAAGCTAAGAACAACATCTCCCATCCCGACACAACGGCCTCAACGGCCAGTAACTAGAACCTCTATGGTACACAACCAAATGTGTGAAGGCATTACAACCCCAACACTAATAACAAGTATAATGAAAAACACCCACGATGGGTAGCACAGACTGCAACCAAGTTATCATTCGCCTCTATCCAAATGGGCGCGCATCGATTCCCCTATATGGAATCATGTTGTTGCCAAGTGATAGGAGTGACAACAACCGTGGCGTAACAACATAACTGTATCCTCACCCCCAACTAAATTCAACGCACTAGGAGATCAAAGGACTATCTAAACCCCTGATGACTAACACTATCACCCAATCGACAAGTCAACGAGACGATTGTGACATTCATTCAACCTAAAATTTCTTTGCGCAACAAAAACATTCGATACGCATTAAAATAAATTTTATCAACAGTTAGCTCACTGTAACTATTCTCCATTTCCATTATTGGGTAGGTATCTTCCTAAGGAGGAAATTCGCTCATTTAACTGAATCCAAAAGGAACATTTCTTTTAAGCAATAAAAACATATCTTTTAAATCTGAAAACTCTATCCTTTAAACTGACACCATATAATAAAATTGTTCTCTATGTAATCTAACTATTGATATTTTGTTTCACATTGGATATAAAAAACATTGTCATTACCTATCAAATTTTCTAGTTACCCACCGCATACCACGCATCGACAAAACGTGGTTGTAAACAAAATATCATTGTTGTCTAACTAGATTCTCTAAAATTTCGATGTCCATATAGTGAGAGCTAATTAATGGAATTAACAGTAAAGACATAGCATAAAGACATTAACGTCTAAATGTAATGCTAACCCTCAAGGATGTCTAATAATGATACATAATGATGATATATAATAAGGATATATACTGTGAAGATATAATGCTAAGTTAAATGATATTGTTGAGCAAAAACATGACAGGGTTGGGTGAGATGTGATATCGTTGTGCCAACAATTTTATGAATCGCTGCCATCTATATATTGCGTTATGTATCAATAAAATATTTTTTGTATAAGGTGGCTGCCATTTATCACACATTGTCTTTCAAAAATAAAAGATGGAAACGCAGTCAACACAGCAAAATCAAACGTTGTATATCCCCTAATACCTACTGCCATTCACCTACAAATCGCTATCATCCACATGCAGCGTTGTCGTTCATAATTGAAATTTAAGGGCATCGTTGATTAACCAATAACTCCGCTGCCTATTGAATGCATTAGGTGGCTGTCAAAACTCTATCTAAAGAAGTCTAGGTCCACATAAAATCGTTGTTTAAACATGCATTAAGTGTTGTTCCAATAATTAATTGACATGACGTTTATCAAAATAGGTTTACACTATCTACTAAAGGTATGATGTCGCTGTCATTTAATACCTGATAGACATTGAATACATCCTAATTATAACCGCTGTCAATATACACGCAGTCCATACTTATTTCTAAAAAGGGAAATCGATGTAATATGCAGCTTTCAACTCCACAAATGCAACACAGCCATTACGCAGAGGACGCAACTAATTCACATCCATAACTTGCAATCAATACACTGTCTCAGACGCAGCCCAAGCCCAGTTGCTAGATATGTATGAAATCGCTGGCATAAATGTTCAAATGCTTCCATTAAACACAGATCTCGCCACAGTAAATACAAAAAAAATGGGATCAGCTGCCAGTACAACGCAGTCAAATCAAGGTTGGCATTCGCTGCCAGTCGTAGCTTAAACTCGTTGTTTTTCTTCAGTATAAAAACGCAATCAGTCTGAGTTGGAATTCACTGCCATTAAAGGTGCGCTTTGTTGTGTGAAACGCCCAAAATTTCGTGAGCTGAGTGCGGTGTACAGGCTGTGTGCAGGGCCACGAAATCGCAGTGTGAAATCAGGTGATAGAGCCACATGAAAGAGCCAAGCCAAGGCTCGGTACTACACACTTTAGAAGTGAATTTAAAATTCTAAGAAGGTGGATCGAGGCCCAACAATTTCACGGTGTTTAGAGCATAAGGCAGAGAAAAAAAAAATTAAGCCAGACGTATGTAGATTCGCCTGTAAGAGGGACAGTATTAACCCTCTCTGCTGTAAATTATCACCCAACCAAAACGCTGGGAAATAGTCAAAAACTAAAAATGCAGACAAATTGTTATCAACGCATACGGATGAAGGATATCAACTAGTAGATGCTTAACCAACCATTTAACTGATGTGAATTAGAGATCAACAAATAAAATCCGTCATTTAATATTTAAAAAGGAATCATTGTCTCAAACACAAAGGTAATCATTCGCAAAGACAGCGCAAGATGAAACATTCAGCATTAAACAATCAAGGTAGAGAAAAAATTCTGGGAAGGATGCAGGGATTGGCATATGAAAACGTAGAGATCAACGGTTGATCAATCAGAGACAATCAATCAAGCGTAGTGATACTCATGCACAGCAAGGCGCAAAGACGAATCATTTAGTCATGAACAAGCGACACAGAGATAAGAAAGGGGTATACGCTGGGAAAAACTATCCTTCGCTCATCATCCACGCATAGAAAAGCAGAGCTTTAGGATCTATAAGTCTATTAAGACCGAAGTTACGACCATCGATCCGGCTCCTAGCCGACTGCTCAAGCATGGAATGATGATCTAGGGATGAGGACAAAGTAAAGCACAACTCTTCGCAACAAACCAATAAAAACAATAGGACATTCACAACACTCGGGGATTGAAATCCAAGGGAATCAAGTCAAGCAACGAGTTTAAGGCTATGGGGAATTTAAGTTCTCGATTAAAATGCTAAGTCAAACACTTTCTTTACACAATTAAAAGTACATAAATGAAAATGCAATAACAATAATTATCTACCTATCAAAATAATGCAGGTGTACCGTAGCCCAAGGTGACAGCTCCGAGTTGATGTCCTGCGCGCACCATGCAGCTCCCACTTGCCGACAGCTGAGACTTCACCGATACCTCCCAGCCAACGCTAGGGGTACTCTTCTTCCCCTTTAGCCCCCTAAGCCGCAAAGGGGCCACACACACTAAACCAGAGAACATCTAGCTCCCAGCTCGCCTCGCAAGGCCGAGCTACCACTCCTCATCGAGATAGGTATCCCAACTCCCATAAGCTAAGTCAGTCAAGTCTAAAATTCTGCAGCGTAACGTTACGCATAATAGAGCATATCTATCCTCCTCCTCCTCCCTCCTTTATATAGAGTTTCTAAGTCATTTATTTCCCAATTTCCCATTTAATTTAATGTTCAATAATTTAATTTAGAAAAATCCTCCCCGTACATGTGTCACCCATCCCCTTAGTTGCACGAGAATTTAATTTTTATTAATTAATGATTTATTCCTATTTCTCTCACCCACCTAAAATCATTCCTAGAATCGCTCTTAGGTGTCCCCATATTCCCTTACACACTTTAATGACTTACCCCCTTACTAATTCACTAGTTGAGTTCAATTTAGAAAGTTCTTAAGGGCAAGATTCCTTGCTAAGTTAGTCATTTTGTTTTTTCCTTAAATTTTCCTTTCTCTTTATGTTTCCTCCCTTTACCCTTAGCTTCATTATTCTTTTAAAGTTTTCCTCTTTCCCTTTTTATCTAAAACTCAAATTAGCAAGTGTAGAATTTACCCTTTTTCCCCATTTTCTTTTTAGTTAAAATTTTAATTAGCATATGTAAAAAAAAAATCAATTCCCTTTTAAAATTTTAAATCCCTCAATAAATTGATTTTAATAATTTAATCAAGTTTCTTACCCCCTTTTCGTCACATGTTTAATGATGATCATTATTATTTTTATTATTTTTTTTCCACAAGTATTACTTTAGACCTAGATTTTAATTTTCGAGGCTGGGCGACATTTTATTAGGGAAATTGTTTTTAAATCTTTCTTATCACATTATTCGTTCTAAGGCCATCTAGGTTTATTCACTTATTAGTTAACAATGCGACATGTCCTTCAGGACGCACAAGGTGCTCTAAGGGTGTCACTTGCCTCATTATGTTTCCCTTGTGCAATGTGTCATTTAGGATGGACTACATGCTCCAAGGGTGCCACTCGCCTCTTTCCTTTTTTCTTACACAACGTTCCCTTTAGGATGCACTATGTGCTCCAAGGGTGCCACTCTCTTCTTTCCATTTTTCTTGCGCGACGTGTCCTTCAGGATGCACTACATGCTCCAAGGGTGCCACTTGCCTCGTCACTGACTTGGTAGACATCAAAAACCCCTAGAGTCAATACTTCGTTAGGTGATCTTGTGGGAGACTAAGGGCCTGTAAGGAATAAGGCCCTTGCCTCATTGCGCGCCCCTTAGAATCATCATGAGCAATTATCATAATCTATCTTCACGACATCGTGGGTCTTCTCAAACTATGTAATCATCAACCTACAGTTCGAGCCACGACAGGAGTGCTAGTAGGCTGTGGCAGGGATGTTGTCCACACATCTCCCTCAATGTCTCTGGTAGTCGTGTGTTACCCCTCTACTCCATATGTGAGTCTGGTCAACAAGATATTATCAGCTTGCATCATCAACAAATCATGTCAGAAATAAGATCCATAATCATACCATCTAATCATATGCACATATGTCATATATACAACAATCAAACCTCAATAGTCCACTCCCTGACTCGATTCGGAGTCCAACGGTTTCATCGATGCCTCTGCATCCTTGAAGTCCAAAATCATGCACACTCAGGAGAACCGATTCAATAGCACCTGTCTATATCAAAACAACAAAATAACGTGTCATCATATCCATAATGCCTCATAATCATAATCAAATGGACAATAGTATAATAAGCTGGATCACTTTCAGGTAAGTGTCCTCAAAGAGTAAGTTCGCTCGGTGCGGGCAAGAGCGGGATGTTACAAAAACAATCTAGATAAAGTATGTATCCAAGTCAATATTACACTCTATGCACCTTCTAATATAATTTCTTATGGCACAAAATATTCCTCATATAGTCTTTCACCAAGTAACAATTGGTTGAGAAAAAGCATCTTGTTGTATTTTTATTTTAGCTACAACACACATTATAACTTAGACAAAGCAATGACTTATACATTACAAATTTTTCATGCAATGATACAAAATTTTAGTAAGAGATAATGATACGTATGAAAAAAATACCATATACCTCCTTTTTCCTTTGCACCTATTCACATTCTTGGAATCTACATTTGCATCTTCGACCTCTACATCGTTAGCATCATTATCCAATCTTTATCTTAGATTTCCATATTCACCTATGATTCGTTAGATTATCTAATTCTAAAAAACCACTACACTTCTTGAGTTATCTAAGATCAATAAATATGTTAAAATCATTGAATCCAGGAAAGTTGCCCCAACTCCATCGCAAGTCTACATAATCATGTACAGGGCATAATAGATACAATGATCTAACCATGATATCACCAAACATATCAACTAGTCAAATAACCTTTCCTATAGAACCATATAAGATTTTTTTTCTTTTTACCTCAATAAGGTTCCATTCTAAAGTCATTTGTTGTGAATCATAAAGTGGAGTTGACTTTCCACTTTAGAGGAAAAAGTATGAACTTCACGCCAACTGACGTGTAAATCAGGATTGAGTTTTTGGTTCAATGACCTCAAAGGTCCTCTCCACAAGACAATAAAACCTTCATCCTATATTTCCCTAACAAAATAATTCTCAAATCCTTTATATGGTTATAAATATTCCTAGAATTCAACATTTCACCCTAGTTTTGTATCAATAGTTTGACACACTTAATAAGGGTAACAACAATTTATTTATTTATTTTATATACTGCAACAAAAACTCTTCCCATGATAAAATCAATCATAAAACAAATAGAACCTTTCTTTGTAGGCATCAGAAAAAAGATAGGACAATGTCGTATAGCCCTGGGATATATTGCTTCCATGAGAAGCATACCAAAATTCACTTCAAGCAGAACACGGTTTCTCTGCTCAAAGAGAACCATTCTAGTGAACATGCCAACTTGATGAAAATATTTTCTTTCAGTTTGATGTTTCTTTTATTTTATTAAATCCTAAAGTCCAAACATAAGTGAAAGATGTGATTCTAATGATAAGGTTTTACACATCTGCAATAGATTCCCTCCTTTTTCACACAACATGTTTCTCCTCAACTCACTTTATCCAACATATATATGCAATAGATCTATGTAGGTATCACACTCATGGGTGTGCTCATGGGTAGCAATTCTAGCATGAGTATATTGATTCTCAATGCTTGACTTTGATAGGCACACACCGTGAGCCATAGTCAAATAAATTAGGAGATCTCACTAGAAAATCAACCAACAATTATCATGCACAATGCATAAATACCAACTATCTTTAATTTCTTTCTCAAGAAGATTTGTATAAGCTCCAGCCACATGCTACAATATACTGAATCACATAAATTCAATCTGGATCAAAATTTGGCCTCCATGTAAATGTGGCTCAAACATGGCCATAAACACAACACCAACCATCACACACTAGGTCGACACCAACAATTCACATAGATTCAACATGCTATATCCAACAACGTCATGAGATGGACCAAACAAAAGAACAAATAGCTACTTTCACTATGCCCATTCATAATAACTTGGAGAATTGGATCTCTATGTACATCCAATC
>JASDQU010682268.1:52086-68514 GCA_032191745.1 Picea mariana | reverse complement strand
ATTGTTGGGGCTTGAGTTCTTGCTTTTTGGCATAAAAAAGGATTGGGCCATGAGACTCATTCATTATACATAAAAAATCAAAAGTATGGATATATCCCATTTATCGGGTAATAATTTTCACTACAATGCATTTAAGGTAGTTTGAGGTTGTGTACATGAGCCATGAACTCTAGAGAAAACTATTAAAACATATGTCTCTTGGTTTGGTCTTAAAACATGACCTAGACCATAAAAATATATCAAATTAAATAAAATATCAAACTACTAACCATATCCTAATTGGAAGCCAAATATTACATCTTTAACACCTCTATCAACCTTTAGAAAAAATAAGGCAATTTGTATATCTTAAAAATACATAAAATTCATGAAATTCATGAGCAACTAACTTCAACCTTGTTATATATAAAAAATTGAAAGATGTTTACATGTTATTCTTAATAGATTAATTGTATATTTAATCTTATCAGGCATGATGTATCTTGTTATTTGTCAAATATCAGTGATATATTTCATTTTAAACTTTTTTACAGAGTTTAAACCAGAAATTGTTAGATCCGCAGATTTGAGTGATAAGTAGAGTTTTTTAACATGTTGAATCAATTTCTGCATTTAGAAATGGATTTTAAACAACAAAACATAATAATTTCTTGCATATTTATATGACCAGCTAAAAAAACCTATAGTGAGAAATATGGGAAGTGCAACGGATGGAATGCCTGTATATGATTGATATGGTTGACTTCCCCTAATGCAGATAACACTCGATGTGGCCGCGGCCCTAGGCATCTGGAGCTACCCCTACTAATGATCTTTTGTTCCTTTCTCTTTCCATAGAAAAGAAGGGAAAGGTAGGAATGACAGGATTTGAACCTGCGACATTTTGTACCCAAAACAAATACGCTACCAAGCTGCGCTACATCCCTTCTAATCATTAGACAATGTTATTTTATAGAATTCGAAATCTGTTTCCCACATTTTTCCACCTTCATTTCTCTTCGGTCTCGTGAATGAAAAGACTTGGTACATTCCATAGAGTTCCGAGTTTTTACACAAGTTGATGCGGTTGAGTAAGCAGCAGTAGACCCAGGAGCAAAGATAGTAGTAGTGGAACCAGCAGCGAAACCAAGTCCAGGTCGGTCCTGGCTCTCTCTTTGTTCGGTTCGAGCAAGCGATATACCTTACCCTTCATTTGCGCGGGCCTCCTCTCCGGTTGCTACCTCTATATTTGAAGCCCACTATGCTCTAGCTACTTTCTCTGACTCACACTGAGATCCATAGGTCTTTCCATCAATAGAATAGGAAGAGGAGAGGAGGGAGAGACTTTTGTCTGATCAGCTGAGACAGAAACAGCAGTTATCGTTGGTGAGTCATAGCATCCAGTTTAGGTAGAAACTCGTGTTCTGTAGGGGTCAAAGTGCTCTGTAGGAACTTATTCCTACAGATTCCGTATGGGTCAAAGTGCGGATCTCATTCATATAGTAACAAAAAGAAGGGACGTGCCATATCCACCCTTTAAATTTAATAGATCTTTCCAAATATATAAAGTTTGGGCAAATACATATTAAGATATTAAGATATGAATTTATGAATTCATGAAGTTGAGTTGTCATGAATTTCAAATTCCTCCCTAACCTACTCCCCATATTCCCCATGTAATAATCATTCAACCCTGTAAGATGAACCCACAGCTGGAAGTGAGCAAGAAAGCCGGCGTCCACTATTGTGTCACGTCTCATGGTCGTCAGTTAGTAAAACTAATCCGTTTTTGTCAAGAAAACAGGCGTTCACTATTGTGTCACGTTTCATGGTCGCCAGTTAGTAAACTAATAAATGCGTGTGATATCTATTTTTATCGATGCAACAAAAATATCAATGCGTGTGAAATTTCACTTCAACTCACTCTTACTGCTAAAGGGAAAAGCCATTTTATTCTGTATTGTTTTTGTTTTTATTTTTATTGGTTATATATTTAGTTTTAAAAAATAAAATAAAAATCATAGAAAATAAGTTTTTTTTCAAATTTGAAAATATGTTTAAAGAAAAAAATAAAAGTTAATCAAAAGATAAAAAAATTCAAAAAATAAAAGTAATTTAAAATTTAAAATAAAAATAAAAATAAAAAAACTCATAAAAATATATGAATCAATTCAAGAAAAATAATTTAGATTTTTTTAGATGACGTTTTTTCTATCATTTCTTTAGTTTTAACTTTAGTTTTTATTTTCTTTTAAATAAAGTTTTTTCAGGTTTTTGTTTTATTTTTCTTTTGTCTTTTAAATAACATTTCTACTGCCATTTGCTATTTTTCTAAATTCTTCTATCATTTTCTTGGACTTTTTTTTTTTACTTTTTTAAAAAGTATTTTTACTGTCATTTAATCTGTTTCTAAATAAGTTTTCTCTTATTATTTTTTCAGTTTTTGTTTTGTTTATGTTATTTCTAGTATTTTTAATTTATTTTTTTCTTTTGTTTTATTTTTTCTCTATTTTAATTTTAATTTTGACAAAAAAAATACATAAAAATTAAGAAAAAAATCACAAAATTTTTATTATCGTGTTTTTTTAAGAAAAGACAAAATATTTTCATTTTTGTTTTGATTTTTATTTCTATCTTAATTTTGAGGAAAAAATAAAACAAAACAAATAAAAAGAAAGAAAAAAATCACAAAAAATTCACTATCTTACCTTTGTGAAGAAAAAACAAAGATAAATGAAAAAATATTGCAAAGACAAAAAATCATTTATCAAAATAGGAAAAAAAATGTCATTTAACAAGATGGAGAAAAAATATAAATTGTAAATGAATTTTGTTTTATAAATTTTTTTAATTTAACATAACAGAAAAAAAAATAGGAAAAAAATCAAAATATTTAAAAATAAAGTCATTTAATATGATACAAGAAAAATAAAGCAAAGATAGAAAAAACCATAATTATAGTTATATTTCTTCTATCTTGTTAGATGACTTTTATTATATGATTTGTTATGTCTTTGCCCAAAATAAAAGAAAATAATTATAATTGTGATTTCTCTTATCTTTGGACAAAAACATAAGACATAAGAAATCACATTAAGAAAAATCATTTAACAAAGATACAAGAAAATTTATTATAATTATGATTTCTTCTATCTTTATTTTTATTTTGTTTTGTCTTGATTTTTTCTTTTCAATGTGAAAAAAACATTAAAAAAAATCAAAACAAAACCAAAGACATCAACCATATTTAAGTTAAAGTAACATGTTTAGTTTATCTTGTCTTTACTCTTTCTTTTCATTGTGAAAAAAACAAAAAACAAAATCAAAACAAAACCAAAGACATCAACCATATTTAAAATGAAGTGGCAACACACATAGACCACATAGTCATTCCTTCGTATTACATGACAAATAAGAGATGTGACTTTTATCTACATAGATTGATATTTACAAATTATAAGGTTAAATAAATACAATATTTAATTATTTTAATAAAAATCGTCATAGTCATAGACGGAATTTAATTGTTTTAATATATTTTGTATATGTAATAGAAATCTTAAAAACAAATATCCTTTAATTTGTATAGGTAAAAAATTAAAACTTAAAAAATAATGTAATAATTTTGTTTCTAGCATTGGCATCTTTTATGAGAGTATAAGATATATGTTCGTGTAAGTGGAATGCTTTAATATCTAAATAATGGAATCAATGTATACAAATTATGATTGTTTTTTTATTTTTTTGAATCAATAAAGTAGTGACATATGTCAAGCATCTGTTTAGCATTTGAAAGTCTTAACATAATGAAAATGTGATTTTTTTTAGCATGTAGAGGTTAGTGTCTAGTAGTGTTGCCTGCAAATTTATTTAAATCATTAAGGAATTTAAAAGTTGCAAGAGAGGAATTTTAAAGTTACAAGAAAAATATTAACTGTTTGTTTGTGCACTAATGAGTTATGTCACAAGAAAATAAGAGTTCAAATAAATCATTTCTTTAAAAAATCAGATATTTGAAATATGCATAAATAAGTCTAAGTATGCTTGCAATTTTATTAGCTATGGCTATTTGTAACACATTGTAGTGGTTCGTCAAAATAAGACATTGAAAGATGAAAAACATGTTGATTTTGATATGTTTTATGCATTACATACCACCAAATTGGTTACCTCACACCTAAGTCTGATGTAGTCATATATGAAGAAACATGACACATAAAACATGACTAATGGTTGAGATGACCTCTTAAGGGGATATGGACATCATTTCAGCACATGGCATGAGTTTTGAGGCCCTAGACATGGTCGAGGGAAGGAACATGGACCTTAGGCTCTAAATGGTGCTTCTAGCCATCCAGGGATAAGAAATACTCCTCCTTGAACCACCACATATGACCTCCAAAAGGGGTCCTTGGCGACTAAGTGGGGATACAGGCACCATTTGCATGGTTTTAGCAATGGGTATTGTTGACCGCCCATTTAGCACTGGTGGTCAACTCATGTGCCATGAAGAGATGCATTGTCAGATGCGGTATTGTTGAAGACCTTTGGTTTTACAGGGCTGTGTTTGGCCCAATAGTTATTTTTGTGCTTGGAATCTCCACACCCATGCGTGGGTTAATAATATAATAGGTCTGCATGAGTCATGTCTAGGTCAGTTAACTTGGGATCGGTTCACTGGGATATTTCCGTTCACCGAGGGTTTTTTATCCTCAGGATATCGGTGGGTTTTTCAGCCTTACTGATTTCCCTTGAGTTTTTCCCTCACACTTTACATATGTCCTCCAAAGTTGTGAACGACATTCCAATGGGCTTATGTTTTGGTAACTATATAGGGAATTCATTGTAAATGACCATGCAAGACATCATAGAAAGTTTCACGGAATTCCGTGGAGTCTAGGTTAGTTTTTTTTTAATTCATTAATTTTTAATTAAATTTCCCTAAGTTTGGAGGTTTAATTATTTAATTAAATAATTATTTTTGAGCAATAATTGTAAAAACTGGATCCTTGGACTTTTGATAGGGGTATTTGTGCTCAAAAGAAATGGAATAGAAACCCCTACATCCATGGACCAAGTTTCAGCTTGGTCGGACAACCTTAGCCATGGGTTAGTCCACCTAGAGTTTCACTGAGTCTATAACACCAATTTTAATTGCTAAAGTCTAAGCATGGCAAAATGTAAAAATTGTAATAATGAGTTAGATGATGTGAAATGTTGAAATGATGGTTAGAGAGACACCCCATAAGCATATCATAACCCTCCCAACCTTTTCCAACCTATTCTAACCCCTTACCCACCTTCTACGCTAAAAAATCACGCCCCCCTAGGGGGATTGACGTTTTTCCTTGGTGGAGGTTGTTGTGACTTATTTGGGGCCCCCTCTTATGATTTATGACTCCCTTTAACCCCCACATCACCTCCTAGGGTGATCCCACTCCTTTTTTCTCATTAATCCCCCTCCATTCCTTCATTTTCACCCTATTTTTGCCCCCTCCAAGAGGAGTTACGCCCCCCTTTTCTAGAAACTCCACAAATTATTTTTTAAAAATTATTTGAGACCTCTCACCTTCCTTGGCATCAATCCCAAGGCCTCCCACACCTCTCTGCTTGATCCCAACACCTCCTACATTTTTCTACACCCTAGATCTAGCTTTCAAACCCTAGATGGTGTGCCCTGGCCTTGAGATCTACTCATTTGCTTGGTGGTGGACACTTGGCTTAGATCCAAGAGAGGTAGGTTTGCCTCTCCAAGTATAAATAGATCTCATTTCTCCTCCCCAACACACCATATCTTGAGCTATTGTTATGCTACTTGATTTTCCTCTCTCTCTCTTGTCATTTCATTCATTCTCATTTCATTCTTGCTCTAGGGTTTTGGAGTATTCCTCTCCAAGATCGATTTCTTTGGTAATAATATTTGGAAGCTTTAGAGGGCAACAAGAAGGGTAATGTGTGTGCTTGTCATTCTTATGTAATGGAGGTAATATTGTTTAATGTTCTTTCTTGTTTCATGCAACACTAGATCTTAGGTAAAGTGTTATCTAAGTAGGCTTAGTAATGCATATGATTATTAGTCTATAGATCTTGATGTATGATTTAAATTGAAGTTTTTTTTATTATCATTGCATCAACGTCTTGTCTTGTGTATGCTTGAGTTTGGAAGAGTATTGTAGGTTCACATTCAAAGCTCCATTGGGAACTCCTTCTAGAAGGGAAGGGTCACTTGTAGCTTCTCACACTCCAACTATCTAAATCTATTACCTTGCTCTTTATTGTTGTACATCCATATCATTTTTAGATAGCATATATTGGTTTAGATAGGTCAAAAATACTTTTAAATCTATATCTTGTCTTGTGGAAAGTTCTTGTCCCAAAAGGGCAAGGGTTTCCTTAACTTTGTTTGGTTGTGTGTAGCCATCCTAGCAAGAAAACCTTGTTGTTTTAACAGGTATATCAGATTTGATAGGAGGCTTTTGGCTTCCCCAAAGATACACACACAACACTACAAGACCCCTTGGGGGAATTTGGTAGCTATCTCTTACTCTTCCCTTCATTTCTCTAGCTCAAAAGTGCACATTTCTTCTTAATTTGTTTGATTGTTCAAGCTTGGAGTGTAAGCGGGGAAGTTGTATGACCTCCCCTCCTCTTCAAGCTTGTGGGTAGGTAGGACGTGGGTGGATCTAGCTCCTCCTTTTATTTTTTTGAGTTTTCTTTCTAGATTGGTCGCAAGGTTTAGAAGGTGAGGGTACCTTCTCAACCTTGACATGGGTATTTGCTTGGTTGTTTATAGATTAGCTTGTAGTTTAGTTTGTTGTTTATTTTACTTTCTTTCTTGCTCATATCTTGCTAAGTTTTCCTTAATAATAAGATCCAAGAACACTCAAACTAACTAAAACAAGATAACTAATAACCTACCTATTTGGGAAAGGAACCCCCCAAAGAGGTAGAGATAAGTGTTAATGCTTTATCTTTCATGTGATGTGATTGATCCAAATTGTTTAATGTCTTAAATACTTATGTTTTAGTTCTAATCTCATATATTAAGCCCATTGGGAAACACACTTAATAATTTCTATTTGATCTTACTTAGTTTATTTCGTTTCAAGCTCTTAATCTCTCTTAAGCACACATCTTACTATTTATTCTTGATATCTCTTAAGGTGCTTAACATATAATGTGGTTATTTTATTCATTACATATATCTATTGGTAGCAACATAAATCTTGGGATTGGAATTTGTTGAATGGTTAAATAGGCAAGCACTTAATTTTTCTTCTCTTCATCTCATAAGGCAAGTTGTTCTTGTCATTGGATCTATTGTCTCTAATCAAGCTAATATTGATGTGCATGTGATATAATCTCTATTTCTTTCAACTATCTATCTTTATTTGCTTCTTATGTGTTGACCTAATTCATTGTTAAAGCTTAAGCAACACATTTTTTTGAGCAAGTTTAGTTTCGGCCATCTCATTATTTTGCACTTTAAAAGTACTTTAAAACTCTCAAAACACTCTAATAACCACCTAAGAGTCTACCTAACTATTATATATACTTAATAGACTATTTTAGGGTACCTTACACCACCATCTCCACCATCTAAAATGGGTTTGAGTAAAACAACAGAGGGTAGTGGCAGGGGACTGTCTCGTGGTGCTCCAGGTGGGTGTCCTCTCCGGGAAGTACTCTTACTGTCAGGGCTGACTGTGGAAGCTAGGGTGGGCCTCGTTGCCTTACTATATTGAGCACCCGCAGTTATTTGGCAATAGGAGGAGGAGGCTTTGGTGAAAGCTAATAAAACTTGAAAATCTTAAGAAAAGCCTAATTATTAAACCTTTAGCCAAATCTAATAATACTTGGTGGGCTTAATAATAAAGAGTGTAGATTGTCTTCAATATATTCATAACAATTGTGCTTAACTCTCCTTTGTAATCTTGTTGATGAAGTAATGTGTTGATGATCTAGTGTAAATGATGATGTGATTGATGCTTTGATCTTCTATATCCTGCACACATTGAACAAACACTTGGTTAGATTGTTGTTGTAATTTATCATTCTTTAAGTTGTAAATCTTGTAAGTAAATGTACATGGTATTCTTTTATTGAGTTATTTTTTATTGTAAAATTGTAACTTGTAATTTTTTGTAATAAACCACCCTTTAACATAGTTGACCCCTTGCCCAATCTCTAGGTGCTAGTCTTAGTTGACTTAGGGAAAGGACTTGCTTTTCATGCTAACCCTTGCACATTGCATGGTTGCCTTAGAATCTTAGGATTAGAATCCCCTCTAACCTTAAGAAATTAAAATTAACTACTAGAATCTAACTTAATTCATCTAGTAACTAAGGTCTACCCCCTTTGGCTTCCCTAGGAGTAAGCCTAGACGAAAGAGGTTTCGGTCAAAGTGACAGCGTGGGCTGTGAACCTAGGCATTGTGCCTCCAAGGACACACTGAGTGAGCTGAACTCAACTCATGTCTGCAAGTGTGTATAAGGACGACAACATGTATCTCACGGGAGGAAACACAAAGCTGAGGCACTAAACATGGCCTCTAGTCACCCAATAATAGTAATTATGTTATGGGACCCTTTGCATGGCCCATGATCCTTACTAGGAACCATTAGGACCTATGTCCCTACTTCCTACACCTAAAAAAACCCATCGTGTTATACAAAATGTCAAACTAATAACCATATCCTAATTGCAAGCCAAACAATATATCTTCAATAACTCTATTGAGGTTTCGGTTCCCATGTATGTCCTGTGAATCATAGAAAAAATTATTAGGGCCAATGTCCTTGTTTTATGTATATAAACGTTGTTCTAGGACACAAGACCTATTCATGTTTATCCAAACATAATATTTATTTTGATAGGGACAATTTTTCCTCTATGAGGCAATTTTGGTTGTTAGAGGACATGCATATGTCCCCTGATCCCTAGCAATTCGTCTCATGATCAAAGTCCCTAGTTGTCATACTTAAATTGTGCCTTAGCCTACATGACCCATCAATGTTATGCCAAACATCAAAATTGTTCTCATGTCTAGGCCAAAGATTCCATTTATACGGCGTTTGTGTTGAGTTTGGGCCCTATATTTGTCTCATGAGCCCTAGAAGAAATTTTTGGAACCCAACTACCTAGTTTTAATCACCCAACCATAAATATAGATTTCAGGCCTAAAATTATGCATCGATCATTATATTTATTCCCATATCTCACTTGAAATCCAAACATTCCTTTTATAGGTCCTTTGTGATGATTTATGCTCATGTGCATAGCCCATGAGCCCTAAAAATAAATTTGATGGAAGAATTCATTAATTTTTGGCCTTGAACCATGCTCTAAAAAATGTGGCCCATCCATACTTTGAAAAATGTCATAATTATTCCCATCTCCCACACATACACAAAAGATTACTTCTACAAGGTATCTGTGATGGTTCACAACCCCATGCATGGCCTGCAGAAAGTGTATTTATCATTCCTTATCATAAATTGCATATTATGATCCAGGTGGATATTGGTGGCCACCCACCTGTTCCAAATTCCAGCTGGCTCATCTTGAGAGTTTTCAGTTTAGCACATTTCTCTTTAATGGGGACATTTCTTTGTAATTGTGGGTTTTGCACTTCTAGGGTTGTCCTGAAGCCATATATAGCATCCAGGTGGATATTGGTGGCTTCCCACCTATTCCAACTAGCTTATTTTGGAAGTTTTCATGTCAATATATCTTTATGTACTTCCAGGGCTGTTTTGGGGTCCTAAACAATGTTTTCTGGGCTTTCCATAGTCAAATTGCTAATGGAGTCTTATTATGATGAAATAATGCGTATTTCTTGAAAATACCTTTCCAATGGGTTATCACATGCCTAAAATGGAGATTGCATGCAAAAGTTCCAACCCTGGGAAGTTGATGTACTAACTTACCCCAACGGGGCCACATGACTTTTGGCGCTTCATCAACTAGGGTTAGGTTTTTGGATGTCTAGGGTTTTTGCATTCATGTTTATCATAAAAAGGTTTTCAGAGCCTCATTGTACTCATCTTCTTGCAAATGAGCGTATTCGTCACATCTCTTCTCAGAGATGAAGCTGCCACTATTCTAGCGAGTCTTGGACTCTATATTTTTACATTCTTTGTACATTTCTTTCATTAATAGAAGTCATGTATTGTTGTATCTGTCTGTTTTTGGAAATTTTTATGTGTATTTCATTGTAATATCTCTACTTTCATTTCGTTCTGAAAATAATCCAGATCAAATTATCCCTACAAGTGCCCTATGGTGATTTGAGGTCTTGTGTAGGGCCCATAAGGCCTAAAAGAAAACTTAGTCTAGATATCCCTAATTTTCATCCTTGAGCAATAGGTTGGGACATGATACACATACAAAGTGTGCCAGATGTTAAAATCATGTATGTATCCCAGTCATAAGAGAAGGATTTTCTCTATAAGGACTATGTCATGGTATCATACCCATACATGACCAATGGGATATACAAAAAATTATTAGGTACAATGTCCTTGGTTTATGCTCAACAAACCATGAAAATCATGCCCATATCTTATTTGTAGAGTAAATGTTCCTCATATTTGGATTTTGTGATAGTTTACTTTCCCATTCATAGTTTATGATTTTTAGAAGTGATTGCGACGACATAAATCTATGGTTATTATCCCTAAATTAGTCAGTCTTTTGTGTCAAACTAGAGATTCTTCCATGAACATGCATATGTCCCTTGAGATTTATTCTAATTTAGGGATGATTTTTACTCTATTAAGTAATTTTGGTGTTTGAGGACATGCATATGGCCCTTGATCCCTATCAATGCTTCTCATGATCTACGTCCCTAGTTATCATACTTAAACCATGCCTCATCCTACATGACCCATCAATGCTATGCCAAACATCAAAACTATTCTCATATCTAGACCAAAGATTCCATTTATAGGGCCTTTGTGTTGGTTTTGGGCCCTATGCATGTCCCATGAGCCCTTAGGAAATTATTTGAGCCCAACTACCTAGTTTTAATTACTAAATCATAAATGTATACTTAAGGCACATACATGGTGCACCAATCATTAGAATTATTCTCATATCTCACTTGAAAGCCAAACATTCCTTTTATAGGTCCTTTGTGATGATTTAGGCCTATGTGCATGGCCCATGAGCCCTAAGAGTAAATGTTATGGAATAATTCATTATTTTATGGCATTTGATCGTGCTCTAAGAAATAATACTTATCCATGCTTTGAAAAAATGTCAAAATTATTACCATATCCCACACATATGGCAAAGATTACCTCTACAATGTCTCTCTCATGGTTTTTGGCCCCATACCTGGCCCATAGAAAGTGTATTTATATCCTAATCATAAAACACAAATTATCTCTACAAGGGGTCTATGATGATTTGAGGTCCTGTGTAGGGCCCGCAAGACCTAAAAGCAACACTTAGTCAAGATGTCCCTATTTTTCATCCTTGAACCATAGGTTGGGGCATAAGATCCATCCATGTTGTGACAGGTGTTGAAATCATGCTTGTATCCCACTCATAAGAGAAGGATTACCTCTATAAGGTCTATGGAATTGTATTAGACCCATACATGGACCATGAGATATACAAAAACTTATTAGGGACAATGTCGTTGGTTTTTGCTAGACAAACCATGAAAATCATGCACATATCCTATTTGTAGGGTAAATGTTCCTTATATTAGGATTTTGCGATAATTTAATTCCCAATTCATAGTTTATGAGTTTTAGAAGTGACTACGAGGGCACAAGTCTATGGTTATTGACCCTAAAGTGGTCAAATTTTCACCTCAAACTAGGGACTTTGCCATGAACATTAATTATTAATAATACCTATTCATTTCTCTATTCTAAAAACGTGCACATGTTATTTATAAAATGGTTTTGATATGCATTATGTTTCAATGAAAACAAAAGCGAAAGACATTACTGATATCATTTAAGTCCAAATACATGTTAAAAAACACAAAGAAACAACTAACTATTGAGAATATTTCCATAGAAAACAATTCTAAATAATTTAATGTGATTGAAGAAGCAATTTTACAAGTTCTCAACATTAATTCTTATGAGAATGGTAAACTTACATCATCAAGTAATAAAATTAGTAAAGAAAGAGAAGCTTCTTGAAAGAGTCCAAGAAATTAGAGCCAAGGAAATGATAGACATGGTGAATCAAAGGCATTCAATGAGCACCATTCAACTTTGATTATGGAATTAGATGGATGGAATTCAATTGTCTTGATATACTTTGAGTTGGAATTATTAACTCCTATTTGTATTATATATTAATGTGCGATACATGATTGTATGAGAGGTGTGTGGTTGTTATTGGATTGGTCAATGTGAAGTAGAGTTTGTATCTACATGAATAGCTTGCTTCGAATTTTTAGGAGGTTGTTATATCTAGTTGAATATTAGAGATTCTCTCCAACTAGTTGGTTTATATTTTGGTGTGTGGTTGATATATTATTTCAATAGGTTTTTAGTGTGCTAAGATAGTGTGTCTATGTTAAGGAAAAGATTGATATATAAATATGAAATATTGTTTGATGTTAATAAATATCACTCAACGGAATTTTTATTTGTGAAACAATGTCTACTCTCTCATTTGCCTACATGGTTTCAAATCCAATATGGGGACACTAGAAGGCTACACTAGTTGTAACTCGTATTTCATGAGTTTGGATGTACATAGAGATCCAATGCTCCGAGTTATTATGAATGGGCGTAGTGAAAGTAGCTATTTGTTCTTTTGTTTGGTCCATCTCATGACGTTGTTGGATATAGCATGTTAAATCTATGTGAATTGTTGGTGTTGACCTAGTGTGTGATGGTTGGTGTTGTGTTTATGGCCATGTTTGAGCCACATTTACATGGAGGCCAAATTTTGATCCAGATTGAATGTATGTGATTCAGTATATTGTAGCGTGTGGCTGGAGCTTATACAAATCTTGTTGAGAAATAAATTAAAGATAGTTGGTATTTATGCATTGTGCATGATAATTGTTGGTTGATTTGCTAGTGAGATCTCCTTATTTATTTGACTATGGCTCACGGTGTGTGCCTATCAAAGTCGAGCATTGAGAATCGATATACTCATGCTAGACTTTCTACCCATGAGCACACCCATGAGTGTGATACCTACATAGATCTATTGCATATATATGTTGGATAAAGTGAGTTGAGGAGAAACATGTTTTGTGAAAAAGGAGGGAATCTATTGCAGATGTGTAAAACCTTATCATTAGAATCACATCTTTCACTTATGTTTGGACTTTAGGATTTAATAAAATCAAAAAAACATCCAACTGAAAGAAAATATTTTCATCAAGTTGGCATGTTCACTAGAATGGTTCTCTCTGAGTAGAGCAACCGTGTTTTCCAAAGTGCGTTTTGGTATGCTTCTCATGGAAGCAATATATCCCAGGGCTATATGACATTGTCCTATCTTTTTTTCGATGCCTACAAAGAAAGGTTCTATTTGTTTTATGATTGATTTTATCATGGGAAGAGTTTTTGTTGCAGTATATAAAATAAATAAATAAATTGTTGTTACCCTTATTAAGTGTGTCAAACTATTGATACAAAACTAGGGTGAAATGTTGAATTCTAGGCATATTTATAACCATATAAAGGATTTGAGAATTATTTTGGTAGGGAAATCTAGGATGAAGGTTTTATTGTCTTGTAGAGAGGAACTTTGAGGTCATAGAACCAAAAACTCAATCCTGAGTGACATGTCAGTTGGCTTGAAGTTCGTACTTTTTCCTCTAAAGTGGAAAGTCAACTCGGCATTATGATTCACAACAAATGACTTTAGAATGGAACCTGATTGAGGTAAAAAGAAAAAAATTCTTATATGGTTCTATAGGAAAGGTTATTTGACTAGTTGATATGTTTGGTGATATCATGGTTGGATCATTGTATCTATTATTCCCTGTACATGATTATGTAGACTTGAGATGGAGTTGGGGGAAGTTTCCTGGATTCAATGATTTTAACATATTTATTGATCTTAGCTAACTCAAGAAGTGTAGTGGTTTTTTTAGAATTAGATAATCTAACGAATCATAGGTGAATATGGAAATCCAAGACAAAGATTGGATAATGATGCTAATGATGTAGAGGTCGAAGATGCAAATGTAGATTCCAAGAATGTGAATAGGTGCAAAGGAAAAAGGAGGCATATGGCATTTTTTTCATATCTATCATTATCTCTTACTGAAATTTTGTATCATTGCATGAAAAAATTGTAATGTATAAGTCATTCCTTTGTCTAAGTTATAATGTGTGTTGTAGCTAAAATAAAAATACAACAAGATGCTTTTTCTCAACCAGTTGTTACTTGGTGAAAGACTATATGAGGAATATTTTGTGCCATAAGAAATCATATTAGAAGGTGCATAGAGTGTAATATTGACTTGGATACATACTTTATCTAGATTGTTTTTGTAACATCCTACTCTTGCCTGCACTAAGAGTTACTCTTTGAGGACACTTGCTTGCAAGTGGTCCGGCTTATTATACTATTGGCCATTCGATTATGATTATGAGGCATTATGGATATGATGACATGTTATTTTGTTGTTTTGATATATACAGGTGCTATTGAATCTGTTCTCCTGAGTGTGCATGATTTTGGACCTCGAGGATGCAGAGGCATCAATGAAACCCTTGGACTCTAAATCGAGTCAGAGAGTGGACTATTGGGGTTTGATTGTTGTATATATGACATATGTGCATATGATTGGATGGTATGATTATGGATCTTATTTCTGACATGATTTGTTGATGATGCACGCTGATGATATTTTGTCAAATAGACTCACATATGGAGTAGAGGGGTAATGCACGACTACCAAAGATGATGAGGGAGATGTGTGGACAACATCCCTGCCACAGCCTACTAGCACTCTTGTCGTGGCTCGAACTGTAGGTTGATGATTACATAGTTTGAGAAGACCCACGATGCCGTGAGGACATATTACGATAGTGGCTCACGATGATTCTAAGGGGCGCGCACTGAGGTAGGGGCCTAATTCTGTAGAGTCCCTTAGTCTCCCACAAGATCACCTGGAAGAGTATTGACTCTAGGGGTTTTTTATGTCTACCAAGTCAGTGAAGAGGCAAGTGGAACCCTTGGAGCACGTAGTGCATCCTGAAGGGCACGTCGTGCAAGAAAAATGGCAAGAAGCGAGTGGCACCCTTGGAGCACATAGTGCATCCTGAAGGGAACGTTGCACAAGAAAAAAGGAAAGAGGCGAGTGGCACCCTTGGAGCACGTAGTCCATCCTGAACGACACGTCACGCAAGTGAAACATAATGAGGCGAGTGGCACCTTTAGAGCACCTAGTGCGTCCTGAAGGGCATGTCACATTGTTAACTAATAAGTGAATAAACCTAGATGGCCTTGGAACGAATATTGTGATAAGAAAGATTTAAAAACAATTTCCCTAATAAAATGTCGCCCAGCCTCAGAAATTAAAATCTAGCTCTAAAGTAATACTTGTGGTAAAAAAACAATAAAAATAATAATGATCGTCATTAAACATGTGACGAAAAGGGGGTAAGAAACTTGATTAAATTATTAAAATCAATTTATTGAGGGATTTAAAACTTTAAAAGGGAATTGATTTTTTTTCTACATATGCTAATTAAAATTTTAACTAAAAAGAAAATTGTGAAAAAGGGTAAATTCTACACTTGCTAATTTGAGTTTTAGATAAAAGGGGAAAGAGGGAAACTTTAAGAGAATTAGGAAGCTAAGGGTAAAGGGAGAAAACATAAAGAGAAAGGGAAACTTAAGGAAAAAGAAGAATGACTAACTTAGCAAGGAATCTTGCCCTTAAGAACTTTCTAAATTGAACTCAACTAGTAAATTAGTAAGTGGGTAAGTCATTAAAGTGTGTAAGAGAATATGGGGACACCTAGGAGCGATTCTAGGAATGATTTTAGGTGGGTGAGGGAAATATGAGTAAATCAGTAATTAATAAAAATTAAATTCTCGTGCAACTAATTTTTTTAGATGACAGATTTGTAAAGACTCCACAATAGCAGCTACTATGCGTACCAGTATATTTATCGCTGAACTGCTTGATGTCTAGTGGTTGCCTTAATTTATAGGAAAATGGACCATACAAGTTATTTGTAATAACCGAGTGCGCAGAGAAAGTTTATTTTTTTTTAATGGATAAATTGCTCATCATTTAAGCATCAAATGTAGTAAAAAAATCCTAGAAAGTTGTCATCAAAGTCAAGGAAAATGCTTAATACATTTAATAAAATTGCTGAAAATATCAATTTTGATTAGTGACCGTTCAACCCTCTCACATGAACCCGCAGCTCGAAGTGACCAAGAAAGCTGGCACACACAATTCTGCCACGTTTCGTGGCTGTTACGGAGTAAAACTAA
>JASDQU010682268.1:36007-51522 GCA_032191745.1 Picea mariana | reverse complement strand
TATATCTTAAAAAAAATCTACACCTTAAAAAATGAGAATCAAAACAAAAGAGAAGTTATTTAGATTTTCTAAATGATGTTTCTTTGTGGTTATTGTTGGTTTTATGGGGGGTTTTGTTTTGTCTTTTAAATGATATTTTTATTGTTATTTATAGTTTTTCTAAATAACTTTTCTTCCATCATTTTCTTGTTTTTTGTTTTTATTTCTGGTCTTTTTAAATGACATCTCTACTGTTATTTAGTGTATTTCTAAATAATTTTTTACTGTCATTTTTTATGGCTCCAATCACTTCAAGCGCCCAACCTTTGAACTATCGTACGACATGCAGAAATTAATCTGGGAAGATGAAATGTCGAAGGAAAAACCGATGGACATCGACCCAGAAACCAGTCAACCAAGAACCAAATGCACCTGGGAACCCGACAAATGCATTCCGCAAGCCCCGATAGCTCCCAAATATACCATCAGCTCGCCAAGAATGGAGGATGAAAGACAATATATGCGGGATTCTGCTTTGATAGGAAAATTCCTGGGGTTATGGACTTTCGAAAAAGACCTGGTCAAATGGATTCAACGTTGGTGAAAACCCAAGGGTCATTATGACCTCCAACTAGGATCAAAAGGCTTCTTTACGATCATATTACATAATCTGGAGGACAGAAATTGAATCCTCGAAGGGGCATCGTACTTCTACAACTCGACAAGCCTGTTTCTTTGAATATGGACAAGGAGATTCAACTTGGAAAAGGAAGACTTCACCCACGCTCTGGTCTGGTTGCGGCTATACTCGCTCCCTCCAGAATTTTGGCTGGAGGAGATCCTCACAGGGATTGGAAACACCATCTCTAGCTACGTCAAAGCTTCGGAGGAAACAAAGCAACGAAGGTACACTGCTTATGCCTGCATCTGTGTTTATTTAAATATCTCGAAACCCCTCCCTGGAACCATTATCCTGGACTACCAAGATGAAGAATGGTCCCAAACCCTAGATTATGAGCACATCCCCTTTCGTTGCCGCAAGTGTCACGAGCATGGACATATTTTTCACGAATTCCCTCTAAATAACCCCCCCAAGCCAACTCAGGAAGATTATGACAAACCCAAGGATGACTTCACCCATGTCATGGGTCGTCGACAGCACTAGGCAAAAAGGGCACCCCCCCGGCCCCTATTGGAACCCCTACCAAGAACTCTTTTGATGCCCTTCAAACTTTGTTGGATACCCCTTCTTCCTCTACCAACCCTCTGACAACCCCTGCAATCAGTCAAACCCTTGCCATGCATGATCCCCCTATCCAATCTTCCTCACAACCACTAGTCATGGCGGGCTCCCTTCCAACCACTCTTGGGCTGGATATGGGTGATCCAAACACGGATTTGGAGGATCAAGAGCTGGAAGGTATTGATATGGTGCATCTGGAACACGCCTATCATGAACAGCCACTGTATACCATATCGCCCGACCAACTGCGCAAGGTGCACAAAGTCTTCCTTAATTCATCGGTAAGAGGTAAAGCCCGAGCCAACACAAACCTAGGAATAAAAAAAGAAACCTCAAAGGAACAATGCAAAACTACAAAGGAGGAGAAAAAGAGAGGTAGGAAACCGAAACACTAGCTCATTCAAGACGTCGGTAACTTACTTGTCAACTCAGGTCAAATTCATTTGATCTCGGACAACTTTCCCCCCCTCCAACCCCCATCATCCTCATGAAGATACTATCTTGGAACACAAGAGCCCTTAATGCAAAGAGCAAACAAAATTTTCTCAAAGACAGAATCAGGAAGGAACCACCAGACATACTACTCCTATAGAAAACGAAATGTGTAGGAACAGAAGAACAAACCACGCTTCAACGATGTTGGACACAAGCACAACATGTGGAAGTGGACGCCAATGGGGCAACAGGATGGCTTGCACTATTCTGTAATCCAGCCACTGTTCTACTTGACAACTTTTTTACCTCCAAATGGACCATCACAACCTCTTTTCGCCTCATTGGCCTGAACAAACAAGGCTACATCAGAAACGTCTATGGACCCCCCAGACCAGGGGACAAAGAAGCATTCCTCCAGCACATGGAATGGGTAGCAGAACACTTAAGCCCCCAAAGGTGGATCCTCAGGGGAGATTTCAATATGATCATGGGGCTGGAGGAAACAAATGGAGGCAATCATCCCCTGGGGAATGAAAACATGCTCTTTAACCGTACCATAGGCCTACTGAAAATCATTGACATCAAAACAGACAATGGGCCGTTTACCTGGTCCAACAGACGCTCAGGGGCCCAACATGTCTCTAGTAGACTAGACCGCTTCCTAATATCTAAGGCCATCATGATGGACGATCCATCTTGGAATGCCATAGTCATTGATACCATGGGTTCGAATCACTAGCCAAATACTTCTAACCCTCAATATCACTACCACCCCAGGAACAAAACCTTTCCGCTTTGAAAAATTCTGGTTGAATCACCCATATTTCCAAACAAACATCAAGACTTGGTGGGAGGAGGCGACCATCCAAACAGGAACCCCGATTTATAGATTCCAACAAAGGCTAAAACACCTCAAGCAACACCTCAAAATCTGGAATAGGTCCACCTTTGACGATATCTTCCAAGAACAGGAGCATCTAAACAGCAAATGTAGACACTACAACAACATATCTAGACATAAGGCCTAATGGAAGCCCTAGAAACAAAGGAAACACTCCTCAACAATCGGATCGTAGAACAAAGAGTGCAGGAAGAAGTTCTTTGGAGACAAAAATCTTGCATCCTGTGGCTGAAAGAGGGGAAAAAAAAACCAAATTCTTCCACCGATCCATGGTCCAACAGTGACAAACCAATCGCATCACCCACTTAATCTCAGAGAAAGGTACAAAAATTCAACAACACACTGATATGGAAAAGGAACTGCTTACCTACTACCAATCTCTTTTTATGGAACCCCCAACAGACTACTCGCAGGCCATTGATTCTATCCTAAAATACATACCCAAGGAGGTCACCAAGGAGAAAAATGAAGCCCTGATGAGACCAATCACTCAAAAGGAGGTCGATTAGTCTCTTAATGCCACCCCACTTGGTAAAGCCCCTGGACCAAACAACTTTACTTCAGACTTATTTCACTACTGTTGGGGAATTATCCTTGAGGTTGTTTGGGAAATCATTGAGGACTCCATAAGATCTGGAAAGGTCCTCCAAGCCCTCAATGAAACCTTTCTCCCTCTCATCCCTAAAGAAAACAACACCACTTCTCCCCTACATTTCAGACCCATAGCTCTCTGCAATGTCATTTAAAAACTCCTAACAAAGATCATTGCAACCCGCCTCAAGCCCATTCTATCATTCTTAATTTCCCTAGAGAAATCCGGCTATGTCAAAGGTCAACAAATTCTGGACAACGTAATCCTGGCTCATGAAGTTATTCACTCCCTTCACTCAACCAAAACTCAAGGTATTCTCCTAAAACTAGATCTTTCTAAATCTTTCGACAAGTTAAGCTGGAGATACTTAAAATCTTCTCTCCTAGCCTTTGGCTTTGACCCCACTTGGGTCTCCTGGATAGTCAATCTCACCTATTCAAAACTTTTTTCCATCCTTATCAATGGTTTCCCTTCCAAACCTTTCACCACCTCAAGAGGCATAAGACAAGGGGACCCGCTCTCGCCCTTCCTTTTCATCCTTATGGCAGAAGGGCTCAGCAACACACTCAAAGCAGCTTTCAAGGATCACTCTCTCTTGAGCCTCACCCCACATGGCATTTCTCCCCCCATCTCACATAGCCAATTTGTAGATGATATACTCCTTATGGGACTATCCACAGCTAGAGAATCCCGACGCTTGAGATCCATCATATACCTCTTCTGCAAAGCTTCAGGCATGGAGGTTAATCTAACCAAATCCCAAGTCTTCTTCTTCAACACACCTCTTGTTATACAAAACCATGTCACTCTCATCCTGGGCTTCACTCGCAACATCCTACCGTCCGTTTACCTGGGCATCCCCCTTATTGATAACCCACTCAAGAATTCCTCCTAGGACTCCTTGTTGTCCAGTTTCAGAAAGAGACTCTCCCTTTGAACCTTTCGCTCCCTCAATCTACCTGGGTGCCTCATTCTCCTTAAATCAGTCCTCCAAGCTCTCCCGATCTACACCTTCTCATCCTTGGCGGCCCCAAGTTTTATCCTCAACACCTTAAGAACGATCCAAAGAAGATTTCTATGGCAAGGCACCAAAGAAGGACACAAAATTTCCTTGGTAAGTTGGCAAAAGGTTTGCACCCCAAAAAAAGTAGGAGGCCTTGGTCTATGTGACCCAACCACTCTCAACAAAGTCCTCGACACTAAAATCTGGTGGAGATGGTTAAAAAGACCTCAAGATCTTTGGGCACGACTACAAAGAAAGAAATAAAACCTCACAACCCCCGAAAGATAACTCATTAGGTGGAATGGTCAAAGCACAAGTTCGCTAATCTGGAATGCATCTAGGAAAAATCGAGGACTCATCTTGGACCATTCATTTTGGGAACTACAAAATGGATCCTTGGCATACTTCTGGAGCAATCCGTGGCAACAAATCCTAGCCTTGAATACAGATCCAAATCTCAGTCACCTCATTCCCCTCACAACTGCCATAGGACTTCACAGAGTCATCGACTTCTAGAAGCTTTTCGATCCAGGGGAAACTTGGCGTACCTGGAAAAAATCCCACGAGCACCTGAATATTCCCCTGATGTTCAACCACTAACCCCTATAGGAGCATCTTTCCTCAAGGAAACTTTTGATTCAACAAGGAGAAGAAATTATCAGGTGGGGCCATTCCACCACAAGCGCCTTCAACATCCCTGAATCTTACTATTTAAAAGCAGGTCACAGAACCTTACCTCGAGAGGAGGTTTGGGGAAAAATCTAGGATATGAAATCCTGGCCGAAAATTAGTACCTTCCTCTAGTTAGTGGCACACAACAACATCCTCACTTGGGATAACTTAAGAAAACGAGGTTTCATTGGCCCCTCTCGGTGTCAGCTATGTGGTCAAGAGAAAGAAACCCAAAGCCATCTCCTCAACCTCTGCCCCTATAGTTCGTGCATCTGGGATCATAGCGCCAACATCATGAGAACAAAGGACAGGAACCGCATGGGTCTAAAGGAAACCATTGAAGATTGGGGAAGCTCTATCTTTCGCTCTCCCATCCTCAATAGAATATTACAGCTGCTCCCAGGCTTCATCCTCTGGAAAATATGGAAAGAGACGAACAAACAAATTTTCAATTCAGCCATGAGGACATGGAAAGATGTTTGGACCACAATCCACACCAATATCAATGAAACCATATCGTTGCATCCCTGGACAGAGTAGGATTTGCAGAGCCCACAAAATAAATCCAACATCCTCATAGCCTGACGACTAAATATCACTCCCATCCCAGAAAAGACTATGGTAGCTGCAGGACGCATGCCCATCCCCACTCATTGGGAAGCTCCACCCACAAACTTCTTTAAACTTAATTTCGATGGAGCCCCCAAAGGGAACCTGGGACCAACTAGCTATGGGGCAGTCATCCAGAACAATAAAGGGGAAATCCTCCATATCCTGACAGGTAACATGGGGCACAATACCAATAATGTTGCATAAATATGGACCGTCCTCTATGGCCTACAAGCAGCCTCAGAGCAAGCACTTTTCCCCCTCATTGCAGAAGGGGAGTTGCAAATTGTTATAAATCTCCTTTCACATATACTCAATGGGAAAGACCCGAAAAAAATTTCTCCAAGTTGGCGAATCATGAACAGGATCTACAAAATAAAGTCAACTCTCTAGACTCAACATGTAATCCTCCCATCCCATGTAATAAGAATGGCAAATCGAGTTGTTGACTAGCTGGAAAATCTCAGAGTCGAGTTGAAAGAAGGTGTCTTCTCTTGTACCCCTTCCACCAATCCCACTCACCCCATAGTCATTGCTTAGAAGAACATAGCCTACACCAAAGATCTAGCCCCAGATGGGGTGTCACCGTGATATGACGGTTCTTAKTTGGGACAAGGCCACTTGACCAGGCCACATGCCACCCAACGTACGTCCTCTCCCACCTCCCCTCCTCAGTCACCTCTARATTTTAAACTGTCTGCCGCCACCCTCCACTTCTCATTCGCACCCTGAATCTCACACGCTCTAGAAGCTCTGCACCTTGTGCATATTCATGGCGCCGTGAAGAGGGTCTTCCCTGTCGCTTCAGCTCCAGCCTTTGTCGTCGATTCTTTTGGTCATGATGTGGTCTGATGCGCCTCACTCATTTTCTCATAATCCTCATAGCCAAACCTCTAGGGCTCTCTCTTCCCTTCGTTCTGCGAAAGAGATCCGGTGCGACCTCTCCTAGTTTTCTCTTCTGCTGTGAAGCTCATTGTTCACCATGGCGCGACCCAGGGGAAAGCCAAAGCAGGGAGCATCCTGGTATGAGGCATGGGGAAGGAAACCGCCCGCCTTGGACTCGCCTTGTGAAGCTGTCATTCCCCTTGAAGCGGTCCCTCCCCCTGAAACGGTCCCTCCCCCTGAAACGGTCCCTCCCCCTCCTTTGGATCCCCTAGAAGCAATATTACCCCATTCTTTGGCATCTGTAATTGTGCTCTCCCTTGACTAGACACCCTACGACCTCTCTCCCCTCTCGAACCCCTATGGATGTAGGGTCGAGTGGTTTGATTTGCTTTGGAATTCGCTCGGCTAGGCCCCACCTCCCCCTTCTCCCCCTCGATGTCCCTCTCTTCTGCCCTCCCCTCCTTGCCCCCCACTCACCACCCTTCATCCCACCTCCCCTGTGGGGTCCTCCTCTTCCTCTCTGCTCTCCACCCACCCCAATCCTTCCTGTGACAAATGTAAAGATCGAACCGAGCTCCCGAATACCCTGAGCACTTTGAAAAAAGACCTGGAGGATATCAAATTGGCAACGCTTGAAGCACAGAACTAGGAAGCTGACTGCTGGAGCAGAGTGGATGCCTTGATGATTTTCCTTCAAGATCTTTGAAAGGCCATGGTTGAACGCGGAAAAGGAAAAGCACAGGCGAAAGAGGTTTTCGCAGGGCCACGACTTGGACTAGGTTTCTAATGTTTTGTCATGCTTTCTATTTCTCGGCTCAACACCCTTACCTCTGTCTTTTTTTCACTATTACGTATTTCAGCCCTACGTGGCCTCATAGCATAGTTTACCTACATTTGCATGACTTTGGCAATGGTGGTTTCCCAGCAGGGCACCGTTACTACCTTTGATTTTGGACAAATGGCGCGGTGGTTTCCCACATGGGCACCGTGACCATGTGGTTAATTGTATCTCAGACAACTATATTTTTTGACAGGAATTAATACCAACCCTAATTTACAAAAAAAAAAAAACATTGTTATTTAGTATTATTTTTATTATTTTTTTCTTTTGATTTTTATTTTTTTTTTCTATTTTAAATAAAAAATAAAATAAAATAAAACAAATTAAAATTTACAAGAGAAAACTTTCATCCTCTTGCTTTTTCTTTTGTGAAGAAAAAATAAAACAGAAGAAAAAATAATGAAAAAACAAAAGATCTTTTAACAAAATTAAAAAAAAAAAGGTTATTTAATAAGGGAAAAATAAAAATAGTAATTGAATTTTTTCTATCATTTATTTAATTTAATATAATAGAAAAAAAAATAGAAAAAAAATTATCTTATTTAAAAATAAAGTCATTTAATATGATAGAAGAAAAAATTGTAATCACAATTATTTTTCTAATAATTAAATGGAATATATGTTTTAGCAAGAAGAAAAATAATCATAATCATTAAAATAAAGTCACTTAATATGATAGAAGAAAAAATCATAATCACAATTATTTTTCTAGTAAGTAAGTGGAATATATGTTTTAGTAAGAAGAAAAATAATCATAATCATTAATATGAGTATAAATATGACCTGGATAAGATATAGTTTCTAGTAAGTGGAATTCTTTCTAATGAAAAAAAAAAATTGTGATTGTTTTATAATTTTTTTGAGTCAATAAATTTGAATGTCTTAACATAATGAAAATATGTTTTTTTTTATTATAAGTAGAGGTCAGTGTCCAACATATGCATTTTTTTTTAATTATTAAGGAATTAACAAGTTATAAGAGAAATATTGATTGTTTTTTTTGCAATAATGAGTTATGTCACAAGAAAATGAGAGAAAATAAAATATTTCTTTAAAAATCACATATTTGAAATATTCATAAACAAGTCTATGTATGTTTGAAATTTCATCATTTATTTGTAACGTATTGTAACAAATTGAAAGATGAAAAAAATGTCGATTTTGATATGTTTTATGCATTCCATGCCACCAACATGGTTACCTCAAATCTAAGTTTGATGTAGACATATAGGAAAAGACATGACACATAAAATGTGACTAATGGGTGAGATGACCTCTTAAGGGTATCCTTAGCTTTTGTGTCGGGATATGGACACCATTTGGATGTTTTGAGCGTTTGGTATGGGTCTTGAGGCCCTAGACATATGACCTTTGTGGTGGTTTATGACCTTATGAATGTTGAATGAGATATAAAATAAATTGTTGGGGCTTGAGTTCTTGTTTTTTTGCATAAAAAAAGGATTGGGCCATGAGATTCATTCATTCTACATAAAAAATCAAAAGTATGCATATATCTCATTTATGGGTTAATAATTTTCACTACAATGCATTTAAGGTAGTTTGAGGTTGTGTACATAAGCCATGAGCCCTAGAGGAAACTATTAAAGCACGTGTCTCTTGGTTTGGTCTTAAAACATGACCTAGACCATAAAACCTGATCAAATTAAATAAAATATCAAACTACTAACCATATCCTAATTGCAAGCCAAATATTACATCTTTAAGACCTTTATCAACCTTTAGAAAAAATTTAGGACAATTTGTGTATCTTAAAAATACATAAAATTCATGAGCAAGGAACTTCAAGCTTGTTATATATAAAAAAAAATTGAAAGAGGTTTACATGTTATTCCTAACAAATTAACTGTATATTTAATCTCACAAGGCACGATGTATCTTGTTATTTGTCAAATATCAATGATATATTTCACTTTAAACCTTTTTACAGAGTTTAAATGTTCTACGAAATGATTCATGAGATATTTTTGGAGGACATTTGCTTGAAAACCAATGAGAAATTGTTAGATCCACAGATTTGTGTGACAAGTACCGAATCAATTTTTGCATTCAGAAATTGATTTTAAACAACAAAAATTAATGATTTCGTGTCGACGAGATTCGAAAATTTAAATTTAATGGATAAATTGATCATCGTTTATGCATCAAATTTAGTAAGAAATCCTAGGAAGCCATCATCAAAGTAGAGAAAAAATGCGTAATACATTTAATAAAATTGTTAAAAATATAAATTTTGATTAATCGATTCATTGTCTTAGCTTTCCAACCATATAAAGTTTGGGAAAATGCATCACCCGAATTTTAAGATATGAACTCATGAATTTGAGTTGTCATGGATGTCAAATCCCTACCTAACTTGCTCCCCATATAGTGACTATTCCACAGCTGGAAGTGACCAAGAACGTCAACGTCCGCTATTGTGCCACATCTCATGGTCATTAGTTTTTTTTTTTCCAGTAGAAAATTCGCACAAAATTATATTAGATAATAATTTTAATTACATCATCAGGTATACTTGATCAATAATGACTGATCCATCCAGTCACACTTTGACCCACATAAAAATTATCAAATAAAAATTGTTTACAAAGATCTAAAACAAGATCATTTCTAAATCTAGAGTACCTTAATAAACAAGGTAACCTAAATGGTGCTTCTAGTCATCCAGGGATCATAAATACTCCTTCTTGAACAACCACATATGACCTCCAAAAGGGGTCATTGGTGACTAAGTGGGGATATGGGCACCATTTGCATGTTTTTAGAAATGGGTATCTCACGGGAGGAAAATCAAAGCTGAGGAACTAAACATGGCTTCTAGTCACCCAATAATAGTAATTATGCTATGAGACCCTTTGCATGGCCCATTATCCTTACTAGGACCCATTAGGACCTATGTCCCTAGTTCCTACACCTAAACAATCCCATCCATGGTACACAAATTGTCAAAATTATTCATGTATACCATTCATAGGTAAACAATTCCATTTATGGGGGCTTTGTGGTGGATTATGACCTTGTGCATGTTTAATGAGATATAAAATAAATTTTTGGGGCTCGAATCCTTGGTTTTTGGTATCAAAAAAGGATTGGTCCATCAAGGATGATTTTAAGAAAGAAAATTTATTTTAAAATGTAGAAACCTTGGTGAATCTTACTAATCCTTCATATGCAAACTATAAATGATTGGTGATATTTTTGCAAAAATATTCAAATTTCTAAGGATTTTATATAGTTTTTATAAAATTTTGGTGATTTTTAAGGTAAAATAATTTTATCCTATAGAATTTGGGTGAATCATTTTTAAAATAACGAATCTCGTTTTTGGAAAAACCATGGAAAATTAGCCCATGACTGAAATTTAGCCCCTAAAATCATCCCTGTGGTCCATGAGACTCATCCTTTCTACACTAAATGTTAAAAGTATGCATATATCTTACTTATGGGACAATAATTCCCACTACAATGTATTTATGGTAGTTTGGGACTATATATATGAGCCATGAGACCTAGAACAAACCATTAGGGCACATGTCTCTTGGTTTTGGTCTTAAAACATGGCTTAGACGATAATACCCAATCGTGTTATACAGAATGTCAAACTAATAACCATATCCTAATTGCAAGACAAACATTATACCTTCAAGAACTCTATTGAGCTTTCAGGTCCCATTTATGTCCTGTGAATAATACAAAAAAATATTAGGGCCAATGTCCCTGGTTTATGTATATAAGCATTGTCCTAGGACACAGGAGCTATTCATGTATCTCCAAACATAATATTTATTTTGATAGGGATAATTTTTCCGCCTCTATGAGGAAATTTTGGTTGTTAGAGGACATGCATATGTCCCCTAATCCCTAGCAGTTTGTCTCATGATCAAAGTCCCTAGTTGTCATACTTAAATTGTGCCTTAGCCTACATGACCCATCAATGCTATGCTAAACATCAAAATTGTTCTCATATCTAGGCCAAAGATTCCATTTATATGTCCTTTGTGTTAGGTTTGGGTCCTATTTATGTCTCATGAGCCCTAGAAGAAATTTTTGGAACCCAACTACCTAGTTTTAATCACCCAACCATAAATATAGATTTCAGGCCCATACATGATGCACCTATCATTATATGTATTCCCATATCTCACTTGAAATCCAAACATTCATTTTATAGGTCCCTTGTGATGATTTATGCTCATGTGCATGGTCCATGAGCCCTAAAAAACATTTGATGGACTAGTTCATTAATTTTTGTCCTTGAACCATGCTCTAAAAATTTTGGCCCATCCATACTTTGAAAAATGTCATAATTATTCCCATCTCCCACACATACACAAAAGATTACCTCTACAAGGTCTCTATGACGGTTCACGACCCCATGAATGGCCCATAGAAAGTGTATTTATCATTCCTAATCATAAACCACAAATTATGATCTAGGTGGATATTTTTGGCCACCAACCTGTTCCAAATTCCAACTGGCTCATCTTGACAATTTCCACCTCAACACGTTTCTCTGTAATGGGGACATTTCTTTGTAATTGTGGGTTCTACAGTTATGGGGATATATTGAAGCCCTACACAACATCCAGGTGGATATCGTGGCTGCCCACTTATTCCAACTGGCTTATTTTGGAAGTTTTCATGTCAGTACAACTTCCTGTACTTCAAGGGCCGTTTTATGGCCCTAAAAAGTGTTTTCTTGGATTTCCACAGTCAAACTATATACTAAGTTTGATTTGGACAACATAATGCATATTTATCAAAAATACCTTTCCAACGGGCTATCACACGCCTAAAACGGAGATTGTATGCAAAAGTTACGACCCTGGGAARTTGATGTACTAACTAACCCCAACAGGGCCCACATGACTTTTGGCGCTTCATCTCCTAGGGTTAGGTTTTTGGATGTTTAGGGTTTCGGCATTCATTTTTATCATAAAAATGCCTTCAAAGCCTCATTGTACTTATCTTCTTGCGAATGAGGATAGTTGTTACATCTCTTCATAGAGATAAACCATTCTAATGAGTCTTGCACTCTGTATTTTTACAATCTCTGTACATTTATTTCATTAATAGAAATCATGTATTGTTGTATTTCTCTGTTTCTAGAAATTTTATGTGTATTTCATTGTAATATCTCTTCTTTCATTTCGTTTCGAAAATAATCCAGATTAAATTATACCTACAAGGGCCCTATGGTGATTTGAGGTCTTGTGTAGGGCCCATAAGGCCTAAAAGAACACTTAGTCTAGATATCCCTAATTTTCATCCTTGAACCATAGGTTGGGATATGACACACATACAAGGTGTCCCAGATGTTAAGATCATGTCTATATCCCAGTTATAAGAGAAGGATTTCCTCTATAAGGACTATGTCATGGTATCATACCCATACATGACCAATGAGATATACAAAAATTTATTAGGGACAATGTCCTTAGTTTATACTAAGCAAACCATGAAAATCATGCCCGTATCCTATTTGTAGAGTAAATGTTCCTTATATTTGGACTTTGTGATAGTTTACTTCCCCATTCATAGTTTATGATTTTTAGAAGTGATTGTGAGGGCATAAATCTATGGTTATTATCCCTAAATTAGTCAGTCTTTTGTGTCAAACTAGAGATTCTTCCATGAACACTAGTTTTTAATAATACCTACATGTTTTTGTATTCTAAAAACATGAAAATGCTATTTATAAATCGGTTTTCTTATGTACTTTATATCATGTGAACATTCTTTGCCGATAGGAGCAGGGATGTGTTATTCTTATATAGAGACAAAAGAGACACACATACTAATATCATATATGTCCAAATACATGTTAAAAAACACAAAGCAACAACTAACTATTGAGAATAATTCCACAACAAAGAATTCCATATCATTTAATGTGATTGAAGAAGCATTTTACTAGTTCTCAACACTGATTCTTGTGATAACAATAAACTTACATAATCGAGTAAGGAAATTGGTAAGGATAGAGAATCTTCTTGAAAAATTCCAAGAAAATAGAGCCAAGGCAAAGTTAGCCATGGTGAGTTGAAGGAATCCAAGTTCAACTCGGATTATGGAATTAGATGGAATTAAATTGTTTTGATATACTTTGAGTTGGACTTAATAACTCATATTTGTCTTGTAAATTAATGTGTGATACTTGATTATACGAGAAGTGTGTGGTTTTTATTTGATTTGCCATTGTGAGGTAGGGTTTGTCTCTACATGAATATTTTTCTTATAAGTTGGCTCCCTTTCATTTTTCCACATTTTTCCCCTTTTATAAGCTAGAGGGTTAACAAAATACACCATTAAAGAGGTGGTTAAAAGAGAAAAATAATGTATTGATAAAATTGAAGGTAACACATTCCCTATTGGTGTGAAGAGACAAGGATGTAACATAGGCAACGTTGGCACCATGACCCCTGATCCAGGGGATCAAATTTTGCTCAAAATTCAAAGTGCTCAGAATCACTTCAAATCGAACGGGAGCATAGGCCTCGTCATTACGAACCCAACCCAACTCATTTGGGTTCAAACGGACATCGGGAGCGAGAGATATCGCGTTCTGTTCAAAATGACAAACAGACAAAAAAGGGTTGCTGACTCTACAGTCCGTACAGTCTGTACGGACGCTGACTTGGCAGGTCGTACGACATGTGGCAGGTAGTTGTGTGGACAGTTATCATATTACGTGGCATGTTTTCAATGAACGGGATGGCGACATGTGGCCCAATCAATGGCCGCCACGTGTCACACACATGTTGGTTTAAAATTTATGCATTCAGCAGGACTTGACCCCGCGACCTCTGGGCAAGGGAAGAGCCTTGGGAAGGGTCGCCGACCGACACGCCACCACATGTGCCTTGTAATATAAACGACGCATATAATATTTATGTTGAAATGTATTATATGGTGGGCGCGGACTGGGCCGAGGCCTAGCCCCGGCCCCCGGTCCTGTGTATATACAATGTGACCACATTATTATATGCACGCTCTATTGTATAGCCCTTTCATTTGAGCTGTCGGTCGCACAGTATGCGATGTGACCACGGGAGCGCCTATGTTTATAACCATTTGAACTTTGGCCCTTTATTTATATTCGCGTGGTCGTATGGTGCTTCACATGCCCACGGGCCTTAGATGGCTAAGGGCCAGCGTGTAACCGTGCGACAGTTTGTACCGGTCGTGCAGTTGTGCCCAGTGCTAAGTTTTTACGCTTAAATATGTGTGTGGGCTAGGTTGAGCCAACAAGGGTGCATTTTGTAGATGCAGAGACAACAAGTTTGAAGGGGGGACTTCCAGGAAGCCTATCTTCTTCAATTTTTGGCCAAACGAGATGCCAAAAAATCCTAGCTAGGGTTTTTGGACGTTCTGAAGCCATTGGAGCAGTCTATTTGGCATTTTAAGCATTTTAAAGCACATTTTTTAGTAGTTTGAGAAAATAATACAAATGATCCATTGGAAGCTGGACCAGGAGATCTAGCCCAAGAGAGGGGTGAACTCCTTTATCATTTACTGTGTTATGTGTTTTATGTTCACTGTTTTTGTTGTTGTTTATATGAATCTTGAATGAGTAAATCCTATTAAAGTTGTGTTGCAAAGTTGATCCATTTTCATTTTAACACATCAAATTTAACTTGCAAATATTTTCAAGAATACAAGTCTTCTTCATTTTTAGATCAAGTTGGTATCAGATCATAGGTTTTTTAAGACTTGATTATTTGCAAGTGTTTTATTTTCTGATGCTCACAAGGTTGAAACTCACAAGAGGAGAAGGTAAACTTGTAGAGCCAAGTTCTCATCCTTCAAGGAGGAAGCTTATATCATCACCGCAAGATTCAAGGAGGCATTCACCAAGTATGGCTCATGAAGAAAGTCATGAACATGTTCCTGCAGAAGATGAAGATCTCAGAAAGGCTGTCATGGAAATGAGAGAGATGATGAAAATCTTGATGGAAAGGAATACAAGGTTGCAAGGTGAAGGCTCCAACCCTTCAAAACACAAGGGAGATAGTGGTGATAAAACTCCAAATGGA
The DNA here is from genome assembly GCA_032191745.1 of Picea mariana. Lineage (NCBI taxonomy): Eukaryota > Viridiplantae > Streptophyta > Pinopsida > Pinales > Pinaceae > Picea > Picea mariana. The sequence goes on along the minus strand of JASDQU010682268.1, from coordinate 36,308 downwards.
AATGGAGGGAATGGTGCTTCTCCACCCTCACCTCCATCTTCTTCTTCTTCTTCTTCTTCTTCTACTAATTCAAGACCTCTTCCGAATTCTTCAAAGGGAAATGGTAAAACTCCTTCACAAATTCCTTTGTTAAAGCTTGATATTGAATTTGAATTGCCAATGTACAATGGAGAAGTTAATACTGAGAAATTAGATAATTGGATTCGTCAGATTGAGGTGTATTGTAGGATACAAAAAATTCAAGATGATGAAACTAAGATTCAGCTTGCTTCTTTAAGATTGGATAGTGCAACACTCATTT
>JASDQU010682268.1:17075-35907 GCA_032191745.1 Picea mariana | reverse complement strand
TGGAAGCAAGAGGAAGGAACGAAATTCATGAGGGTAACAAGAAGTCTTTCAGCCATGGAGACAAAGGAAAGAGGAAGTTCAAGGGAAATTGAAAAAAGAATGTTGTTGTTAAGAAACAGGGAGAAAAATTCACATGCAAACATTGTTCAAAAGATGGCCATGTTGAAGACCATTGTTGGAAACTTCATCCTGAAAGAAGACCGAAAAAGTTTGGCAATAAAGAGAAGTCAAAGACTGTTGCAACCATACAACATGATTTAGGTTCTGATTCGGGTGATGAAACAAAGATCACAGCCATGGGTTATCAAGGTAATGGTTCTATTGCAAGTACTAGTTCTTCAAGTAACGATAATCTCAATGTAACTCGACAAGAAAAAGAGAGAATTGAACTTTTTCACATAAGGTTTGTTTCAAAGCATACTAAAATAGATACTCTATTTGATACTGGATCTCAAGCAAACCTTATATCTGAAGACACTGTTAAGAAATTAAAGTTTGAAACAATTCCACATCCTAAGCCATACCCTCTTGCTTGGATATGTGATAATGCTAAATTACAAGTGACAAGAAGGTGTAAACTTAGGTTTTCTATCACTACACATTTCGTTGATGAGGTAGAGCTTGATGTTATTCTTGTGGATATCTGTGGTATTGTATTGGGAAGCCCATATTTATACAATAGGAAAGCTATTTTTCATCGTCATGAGAATAAGTATCATTTGTTTAAGAATGGAGTTGAGTACATTGTTAGAGCCCATACAAAGAATATGAATTTATCACTTGTAAATGCAGGACAAATGAAGAGATTAGTTAATGCTAGCAATAATTTTGTTCTCTTAATGATTAAACCCAAAGATGATATTGAAAATGAAGTATTTCAAGGTTGTGATGCAAAGTTGAAATCCAATCTATATAAGGTTGTTAATCAATATGATGAAATGTTTAAGGAACCAAAGGGATTACCTCCAAAAAGGGGTATCCAACATGAAATTCAATTGCAGCAAGATTGTCCTATTCCAAACATTGGTATGTACAGAATGTCAGTCATGGAAAATGCTGAAATTAAAAAACAAATCCAAGAGTTGCTCGACAAAGGGGTTATTGTACCAAGCTCATCGCCATGTGGATCTCCAATTGTGTTAGTGCCAAAGAAAGATGGTACGTGGTGTATGTGTGTTGATTTCAGGGATTTGAACAAAATTACAGTAAAGAATCGTTATCCTCTTCCTAGAATCGATGATTTTCTTGATCAATTGAAAGATGCTAAATATTTTACTAAGTTAGATTTGAGAAGAGGATATCATCAGATTAGGATTGCCAAGGGAGACACAAGGAAGACAACTTTCAAAACTAAGCAAGGTTTGTTTGAATGGATGGTAATGCCTTTTGGACTTTGCAATGCACCTGCTACTTTCATGAGAGTTATGAATGATGTCTTAAGGCCTTTTCTTGATGATTGTGTTATTGTCTGCTTGGATGATATTTTGATCTTTAGCAAATCTCATGAAGAGAATGTTAAACATGTGAAACAAGTTTTGGATGTTTTGAGAAAGGAAAAGTTGTTTTTGAAGATGTCCAAATGTGAATTTGGAAAGACTTCACTTATTTACTTAGGGCATATTGTTGGTGGAGGCGAATTAAAAATTGATCCCTCCAAGGTCAAAGTCATATTGGAATTTCCCAAGCCTAGAAATGTGACAGAGGTAAGAATTTTTTTGGGAGCAGCCCAATATTGGAGAAAGTTTATTGCTAACTTTTCCTCCATTGCAGCTCCATTACATGAAGTGACAAGTGTCAAGCAAGTTTTTCAATGGGGAGGCAAGAAAGAAAAGGCTTTTGATACTTTGAAAGAGAAGATCAGTTCAGTGCCAGTTCTTGCACTTCCAAATTTAAGACAACCTTTTGAAATCCAAACAGATGCAAGCAATTATGCAATGGGAGCAGTTTTGCTACAGCATGGTAAGCCCATTTGTTTTCATTCTGAAACTTTTAATGGTGTCGTCATTAACTATCCTACTTATGATAAGGAATTGTATGTATTGGTACAAAGTGTGAAAAAATGGAAACATTATTTGTTGGGGAAAGAAACCATTGTTCACACCGATCATCAACCATTGCAATACTTACAATCACAAACAAAACTACAACAAGCTAGGCACTTCAGATGGATGGGTTTTCTACAGTAGTTCCACTTGGTCATTAGGTATAAGAAGGGAATTTATAACAAAGTTGTTGATATGCTTTCAAGGCCTATTATTAGTGCTTCATTTATTCTTAAGCATAGTCCTATCATGCATGAAAGTTATGTTGAGCAATATGCTTTGGATACTAATTTTAAAGAAGTATATGAAACTTTGTGTCATTCTAACCATGTTGAGGAATTGGATTACCATGTGCATGATAATATTTTGTATCATCTTGGCAAGCTATGTATTCCATAGGGGGAAAGAATCAACATTATAAGAGAATCCCATTCTTCTCTTATTGCTGGTCATTTTGGTGTAGGCAAGATAGTGGCTAATTTGCAAAGATACTGCTACTGGCCTAAAATGAATGAAAGTGTTTCAAGATATGTTCGAGGATGTTCATTATGTGCCACAAGTAAACCTAGCAATCAAAAGTTGGGTTTGTATACTCCACTTCCAGTTCCTTCTTGTCCTTGGGAAAGTATTTCCATGGACTTTGTAGGAGGTCTACCTATGTCTAGACAAAATCATGATTATCTTTATGTTGTGGTTGATGGATTTAGCAAAATGTGTATTCTGATGCCTTGTACGAAGCAGGTTACAGCTGAGCAAATGACACAAATGTTCTTTCAAAATGTTTGGGTGCATTTTGGATTGCGTAAATCCATTATTTCTGATCGATATTCTCGATTTGTTGGAAGTTTTTGGTCGCGTTTATGGGCACTCATGGACACCAAACTGAAAAAGAGAACATCTTTTCATCCGCAAACAGATGGTTAGACAGAAGTGGTCAATCGAACAGTGGTGCATCTTCTTCGTTCTTATTGCAACAAGCATCCTAAACTTTGGGATGAGCATTTACACTACATTCAACATGCTTACAATCGAGCAAAGCACTCTTCAACTCAAACGTTGCCATTTGAAGTATGTTTTGGCTATTTGCTCAAATCTCCTTTAGATTTTATCTTTGGGAAGGATATTGCTATTGAAGGTCAATATGACATTGATAGGGCATAAAAGCTCATTGAACAAATTCAGTCGATACATCAAATGGTGCAAGAGCAGTGGGAAAGGAGTCAAGCCAAGTACAAGAATAGACATGACAAGCATCGTGTTGATCACAGTTTCCAAGTTGGAGATGAAGTTTGGCTTTACATTAGTAAGGAGAGGCTTAAATGAGAAGGTAAAAAACTCAAACCAATTCGATATGGTCCTTTCAAGATTATCGACAAGATTGGTAACAATGCCTTCCGTTTAGATTTGCCTCCTTATATGCAAATGTATGCAGTTGTTAATGTTGAGAATTTGAAATTGTATGAGCCTCCTTTGATTGATGATCAAGGAGAGCATGTTCAGATTCCTTCTATAGATGATTTTTCCCTAGAATATCTTACAAAACTGCATGAGGACACCATCCTTGACAGGAGAATGCGAACTTCAAAACGAGGAAATGTGGAGTATCTTCGAGTTGGTCTTAAAGGTACAAATCCAAGCAAAGCCAAGTGGATTGAGGTTGGAAAGGTGAGGGATCTATACCCTCATCTTCAGATAGACTGAAAATAGTCTTTTGGAGGTCCAAAAGCTTTCCAATGGAGAGGTGTGATCCAGGGGATCAAATTTTGCTCAAAATTCAAAGTGATCAGAATCTCTTCAAATTGAACGAGAGCATAGGCCTCATAGTTAAAAACCCAACACAACTCGTTTGGGTTCAAACAGACGTCGGGAGCGAGAGATATCGCGTTCTGTTCAAAATGACAAATAGACAAAAAAGGGGTGTTGACTGTACAGTCCATACAGTCCGTACGGACGCTAACTTGGCAAGCCATATGACATGTGGTAGGCAGTTGTGTGGATAGTTGGCATATTATGTGGCATGTTTTCAATGAACGGGATGGAGACACGTGGCCCAATCAATGGTCGCCACATGTCACACACATGTTGGTTTAAAATTTATGCATTCAGCAGGACTCGACCCCGCAACCTTCGAGCAGGGGAAGAGCCTTGGGAAGGGCCATCGACTAGAACGCCACCACATGTGCCTTGTAATATAAATGACTCATATTATATTTATGTTGAAATGTATTATATGGTGGGCACGGACCGGGCCGGGGCTTAGCCTCGGCCCTCGGTCCCGCGTATATACAATGTGACCACATTATTATATGCGTGCTCTATTGTATAGCCCTTTCATTTGAGCCGCCGGTAGCATGGTATGTGATGTGACCACAGGCACGCCTATGTTTATAGCCATTTCAACTTTGGCCCTTTATTTATATTCACATGGTCGTATGGCGCTTCACATGCCCATGGGCCTTAGACAGTTAAGGGTCATCGCGTAACTATGCGACAGTTTGTACCGGTCATGCGGTTGCGCCTGGTGCTAAGATTTTACTCTTAAATATGCATGTGGGCTAGGTTGAGCCAACAAGGGTTCGTTTTGTAGATGCAGAGACAACAAGTTTGAAGGGGGAACTTCCAGGAAGCCTATCTTCTTCAATTTTTGGCCAAACGAGGTGCCGGAAAAGCCCAGCTAGGGGTTTTTGGACGTTCTGAAGCCATTGGAGTAGTCTATTTGGAATTTTGAGCATTGTAAATCACATTTTTCATCAGTTTGAGCAAATAATACAAATGATCCATTGGAAGCTGGACCAGGAGATGTAGCCCAAGAGAGGGGTGAACTCCTTTATCATTTACTATGTTATGTGTTTTCTGTTCACTATTTTTGCTGCTATTTATATGCATCTTGAATGAGTAAATCCTATTAAAGTTGTGTTACAAAGTTGATCCATTTGCATTTTAACACATAAAATTTAACTTGCAAATATTTTCAAGAATACAAGTCTTCTTCATTTTTAGATCAGCCCCTACACAGATACCTTAGAATATTTTCTTCTTGATTTTCATTTTTTGGGGTTTCATGTTTGAATATTGGGATCACACCTACAATGTTTTGGGTACTTAGATGACACTTTTCTATTGTTGTGACTTCTTTGTATTCTTAAAGTTTTCACTACCACACAATGTGTGCTTTCTTTATGTAGATGAGGAATTGGGATATTTCTCTTGGTATTCTCTCTTCTTGTTGTTGTTCAAACTAGGAAAAATATAGAAGAACAAGAGTATTCCCAAAGGTACTTTCAATTAAAGTTATTATATAAAAAATTAAAATTAAAATTGTTGATTGAAAGTTAGTTAATAATGGTGTTACGATTAAGATATTATTTTGAAGCTGAAAAATAACAACTTTGTTAGTTTGAGAGACTCTCATCTGCCATGTAGATGAGCACATCACAATAATTCATTTATGAGATGAATATGCTAGTTGTTGACCTTAAAATTTAAATTATTAGGATATTTAGACACTTAGGAGTTAGTTAAGACCAACTTGGTCTATTGTGTCTTTAGGTAAACGTGTGTTTCTTTAGCATGCATTAATAGGCATCTATATTTATGTAATACAATGATCATAATATGCTCTAGACATAAAGTGATCCAATTGCTCATATTTTCCTCAATATTAATGGCTACATTGATCCATGGATGAGCACCCGATTTGTCCATGATATCTATTTAAAGATAATTGTGGGTCATTTGCTAATGATCGATTGTGAGAAACTCTCTTGTATAATATTTTTGTTTTGCATTAATATATTTCCTCAAGTGGTCATGTTGGTTGGGGTCATGAAATGTTTCCCTCTTTCAGGGTTTTAACCATGTAAAAACATTGTTGTATTGGTCTTTGATCTAGCTGTGTGAGTGGCTACTGAAGGTGTTTGTCCTGTGTGGGAACATGTTGTTTTGTCAAACATAAATTTCTCAATTTTTTAGTTTGGATTTTTTAGTAGGGTTGTCATTCTGAGGTATCCCGTGAGCATTTAGTCTTTGTATCTCCACAATACAAAAGACATGATCTAATAGCATGTATCAAGTTTCATGTAAATCTTCAACTTCACTTTTCTATGAATCTGAATTCAATGTGGTTCTTTCCTCAATGCCCACATGTACTCAGAATGTAGTGAAATGGTTAAGGCAACAAGATGAAAGAGTTGGTGGGAAATGTAAGAAGACAACCAATTTAAAAAAAAATAGAGAAGAATAATGTTTGAGAAGTTGAAAAAACATTGGGATTAGCATTTTACAAAAAATATGTACATTGTTCCCTATGTAAAGGATTTTCCATCTATCATCATTTGAAGGATTATAGATGCAATCATTGTGATTGTTGGTATCACCTTCTCTCACATGTACAGATATTGGGACTACCTTGTTGCAATTGTTGGTTTCCTAACTTCCTTGATTTTGAACTATACTTAGCATTATGGCACTCTGTATCGATGTCAAAGTTTGCATTACAAATCATATCTTTATTAGCAAGTCCCATGATAAGAGGAAGAATCGGTGGCTCAAAACCACAATACATGAGTGTGAATGGTAATGGTGTCAACCCATCACAAATAAGAGGAATTACATCCCAACACTATAATGGAGAGATCCACATAATTAGGTGTGTACATCCATCGATCAGACAACGGTGAGGGAAAAGATGGAATTGTCGGGTCTTTTTTCCATTTTTGAATAAATTAGATCCAACCTATTCAAACATATTATGCTCTCTATCACCAACGAAATTTCTTTAGTAACTCCTACTATATTTTCGGCCCAAGCCCTCATAGTGAAATACTAGAGAGATCATGAATCTTTACAATCAATAAGAAATAGAGAGAGATATTTGAATAGGTACGGGTGAGAAACCATAATGAATTATGGTTGCTAGATAAAATGAATAACGAAAAATACCTTGAGTGTTACATATTCAAACATGCCATTGGTTTTCGTGAGCGATGGTGTTTGATACGTAGTTGGAGATAAACCTTTGTTTGAAAGAATACTAATCAAGATGATGGTGGGGAATCTATTGGTAGCTTTCGATATTCAACCGGTTCAAGGTAAGTAATTCACTATACTTGTTATTATGCACCCCTTGTTTACACATGAGAAATATTAACCACCAATACCTTTTTCTTTCATCAATAGAAAAAGATCCAAATAAGTTGCTAGGGGGACTATAACCTAAATATATCTAGGTAGGGGAATGCTATGATGGAGTGGCAATATTGTTGAAACAAGTACAAGACACCTCTATTTAGGCAGGAAACAACTTGATTGAGAATATATGTATGAGTGTACATGGCCTTTGGTTATGATGAGAATCTTTGTTTGAGTGTAAATTCCTACAAGAGGAAAGATTAAAAAAACAATAAACGCAAGTTTGCTTATTTTTATTAAAGTAGATGCCCATCCATGTTATGAATATATCTAGAATTGATGTTGCATATGTAGTGAAATTTAATAAGGCCACTACCAGGGCATGGAAAGAAGGGCACATTTGTAGAGTATGGATGGAAATTGTTGAAGAATATGGATGGAAATTGTGAGTAATCCTTACTGATTTAAATCCACAAATTGCTTGATTTATATTGTGATTTAAATATGCATATTTCTTCAATTGGAGATCGTACAAATGAAATAGGGATGGAAGTAGAAATGAGAATGGATGGAATGTGAGAAGTAGAAGAGAGAGAAGTGTAAGGTATAGAATATGTGTCATGGAAAAAGAAACAAAGGTCATGCCTAGAAAAGGTGGTATATATATATATATATATATATATATATATATATATATATATATGTATCATTTTCACGAGTTGAAAGGTTTGTCCTCTTATTTATCCTCTTATTATATATATATATATATATATAAGAGGACAAACCCTTCGATTGGTGAAAATGAAACATTACAGATGAAAACTTAGGTTAAATACTTAAAAAAAACAAACATTGATTTGCATCAAATGTAATAAAAAGACAACATATCAATTACAATAGTCCCTACATCCTTGAGGTGGGGACTAATAAATCCAAGGAAAAACAAGGATCGAGATTTTTTCTTTTCAAAACTCCCTTTTACCACTAATAGCAACATATATGCAATACCCTATATAACACAATGAAAACACTCCCTCAAACAAATGAATATATCTTCAAAAGTTCTGGAATGATACTTTTGACTCCTAACACAAAATCCTTTGAGGAAGATGTGTTGGGGAATAGGGTGGAATCTATTATAAAATAGACAAACAATTCTAAAAATAATCAAAGAGGGAATAACATTTTGAAGAAAAAGGTGGTGTCTAAAGACATTGTTACAACACTTAAGCACAACACACTATGCTCAGAATATCACAATTCATATTAGACATATTGTACACAACAAAAATATCACTTGATCACTTGATGATAATGACCCATTAGGTATGTTATTTATACTTTCAAGATCTAACTAACTTCCATGAAATCGAGAGGATCTTGTCCACATATAACCGCCAGTTGTTAGATTTGACTCTATCAAATCCACGTTGTCTAGTCGGCTCAACAAGTATTATTGACTCGACCGTTCATGCATCTAACTTGTAGTTGATTTCTCATCTAGTTGATCCACCTATTGACTATCTTTAACTGTTGGTTAATTTTCCAACCGACAGACTTGTTGACTACTCAACTGAATAATGTAGAGATCTTATTGATCGCTCGATCGACTGCTTCTAGATGTAGGTCAACTGCTCGACCAATTGATTCCAGGAGAAGTGTGATGAACCATATTGAGTTGGTGTTCCAACATACCCCCCTATCACCACACGTCTCTGAATATTTAGGAGGTGAAATTATGTCATCATGACATCCCCCCATAATTGAAATTTCTTGAATCCCAAGCATTATATGGATCTTGATAAATCTAGCTTCATATAAATGCTTAGTGAAGATATCTCCAACCTAATCATTTGTTCTACAATATTTAAGAGAGACAACATTCTCATGAACCAATTGTCTCAAATAGTGAGCATGGAGCTCAACATGCTTAATATTACTATGGGCAACATGGTTTTCTGCAACTTGAATGGAATTCTAATTGTCACAGTATATTTTAGTTGAGGTCTGAACATGAAATCCAAGTTCACTCAAAAGTTGGCAGATCTAAATTTCTTCAGTACCTGCTTGAATGGTGTCATGATATTCTGCTTAGGTAGTAAAAAAGGATATGATCTTTTGTTTCTTTCATGACCACACCAACGATCTAGTACTAAGGTGAAACACGTATCCATAAGTGGACTTTTGATCATCACTATCTCCAACCCAATTGGAGTCGGTGAAGTTGACCAATGAATATGAATTGCGACAATACTTGATACCAAAATGAGCGGTACCCTTGAAAATTCATTTGAAATATTTATAGTGTCTTTCTCTGGGGTCCTACATAAACCAACAAACCACACTAACAACAAAGAAAATGTCAGGTTGACTATGAGTAAGATAAAATATAAGACCATTGACCAATTTTTGATAAAGTGTAGCATTGACTGTGAGAGTTTGACGAGTTTTGGTAAGCTTTAATCCAATTTAAAAAAGAGTAGCAAAAGGCTTGCAATTGGAAATGAAAAAAACATCACATAGTGGTAATACTTGAAGATCCAAAAAATAATGAAGAGTCAAAAGTTTTCATGTTAAACGAGTCATCAAGTTGTTTCTTCAATCTAAGAATGAGATCAAATTTTTATTTCCAGTAATGGAAATGTCATCAACATATACAACAACAATAAAATGGTCTCCATTGGTATGGAGTACATGCAAGTTGTGATCAGATTCACAACGTTTGAAACCAAATTGAAGAAATAAAATATTGATCTTATCATACCAAGCTCAAGGAGCTTGCTTCAAACCATAAAGTGACTTCTTGAGTCGAGAAACCAACTTAGAAATTTTCACAAAACAAAGAGGCTATTGCATGAAAATTTCCTCAAATAGGTCTCCATCAGGGGTGATTTTAAGAACCCCCCCTAAATTTATATGTATAATAAATGGGCGAATCCCATGATACATAGGAAAATTCAAAGTCTATTTTATCAATAATATAATATGTATATATAATGTTTTGGCTAATATTTTACTATTTTATAAAATCTTGTAAAATCTTGGCGAATCTTTCACTGAGTTATAAAACCTTGTAAAGTACTGGTGATTTTTTTTATAAAGTATAAAACAATATATAATAATAGGCGAATGTATTAATTAAATTGTAATATAATCACTTTACATATTTGGAAAAAGAAACATAACTTTTCCATCCTCTAGACAACGTTGCAAGCATTAGGGGTTGTGTTTGTCAAGGTTCTCATTGTACACTTGCATATCCCTCTGTAATTTTTGATGATATTTCACCATAATGTTCATACAACTAGCTGAGGAAATATACAACTGAACTAAAGAATTAAGCTGATTCATTTTTGAGCATATTGGAGGGTTTAGGCATGTAAACTGTTGTATTGCATATATTTGACTGGATACTAGGTTCCATCTTTTCTTGTGGAAATAGATGGACTATCCAGCTTCAACCTATTTATATTTGTCACATACATTGAATTTCCAAATTATTGAAGTTGTATCTGTCCATCCATATCAGTTGTGATTATCTTATGTTTGAATATAATAGGTGGGTTCATTTTTTCTCCTGTTTGGCATGTTGATTGAATTGGCCCTGTTTCATTTCACTGGAGAAAGGGATCCAAGCTTGACTGCTTTAGACCGCAAAATTTGCAGGCTTTTACAATAATGTTAAATTTGCACAAGCTTCTACAATAAAGCTTAACGTGCAATGCCTTAAATATGTTTGTATATAGTCCATAGATAATGTTTTATTACTTGGTAGTTATTAATTGATAATGGTTTATTACTTGACAATTTGTGTTGCCCTTGTATTTTGGAATGCTAAACACATGTTCTATTGAACTTGGTAATATAACAGTTTCCTTTTCTGTTAAGTTGAGGTGAGATTTCTGAGTTTGCATTAATTGTTCTATAGTGAAATTTCCACACAAGAGAGCCTCAAAGAAGTCAACAGATAAAAGAATCATCTTGAACATGTTGAATATAAAGATTAGACATGCACTTTTATTTCTTTGATCTATCATTTCTACCATATGTATTCTTTGTAACTCTTTACAAGTGTTTGACTAAAACAAATGAACTTGAGTAGACTTAAAGTTCTACATGGAAAATTAACTTAGACAATTTTGGTAAATTAGAATGAATGGTTGAACTTGTCATTTATGGGGAGAACAATCATATCACCAACCTTTATTTCTTGCATGGAGTTACTCCAATGGTCTTCTAATGTTCATAATTGCCTTGTATCATTTTAGAGCCCAAATTTCTTTCCTTTTATTCTTATTAAGAAAAAGACTTATTGTTAAATAATTTGTCTCCCCAAGGAAAGGACACAACAACTTGAGGAATCACTTTATGGTATGTGAATGTGGTAACTATCATTCAAGGAAATTATCCATAGTTTAGACTTCTAATAACTCATTGTGGGATAATTTGGGTTTTTCAAAACTAGTGTGGATTGCACAAATTCTCCACATTGGCAAAGGACTAACATTGCACTAGGTGCCTTGCTAATCATGTCTTGATATTTATTGATACCACCCTAGGTAAGGTCCAGGGAACCTTTAGTAATAAACACTCCCCTTTATTGGGGTTGTAAGGTGTACAGAAGCATAAAAAATCAACATTCCCCTATTCCCTAACCGAGTTTCATTTTCCATTGCATTATCATTCATGAGGTTATATGTTGTACTACACAAACCACTCACTTCAATCATTGTAGGAGTTCTTTTGCTTGACATTAAGGATTATTGTACATCATTGCACTATAGAGGGTTAGATAGTTTTGTGCCAAGCTTGAATAAATATATTTGATCTTGTTTTATCAGGAACATTAGCACTACTTAGATTACATGCTTAAGAAATGGAAACAATAATGCATTTATCACAAAATATCATTACACAAAGATGTCGTAGAAAATCTATCTTTGTTAATTGAAAAATTACAAACTAATACAATGTTGTACATACAATATAACCTTTCATTAATTATCTAAAGAAATTTGTATGACTCTTAATCCCACACACAAAATCAATTCAAGTTCTCTTGGCTTGTATGCCATCTTACAACCTAGGGTTTTGAGGTCATTTTCTACACACAGGGACAATTTTACTTCAAAATTTATTTCTGACCAAATGGAGATGAATTTAACAAAAGAGAAAGAGGTTTTTTTCTATCACATACCAAAGAACAAAAGCATCCTTCAATTTATACACAACTGTTATAATTTGGGTGATATGTAGCGAGATTTGAGGCCTATTTTTCAAGAATATTTAATTTCCTGTTTTAGTTATTATTTTGTGGCACATATTTCGAGAATATGGGAATGAATTTCAAAACTCCGAGAGAGGGTTTTCTTAAACACAACCTTATTTACAAAAACCTCTCCCATTTTTGTAACAGGTATTATAGTTAAGATGTATCACTTCATCCTTGACTCCTATTTTTACAAAGATGTAGAAAAATGTATCATATTGTCTTATTGGCATCCAAGTTACAATGAAACAAAACTCAATGGCTTGTTATGTTTATCCTATAGGGATATAAAAGGAATCTTTTATTGCAAACTCTTATGCCTTTTTTTCCAGACCATGGTAAGCAAATCCTGCACTCAAAGAATAATCCTAAAAGCACTAGGTAACTTTAGTTCTTGCATGGAGTTACTCCAATAGTATTCTAATGTTCATAATTGCCTTGTATTATTTTAGAGCCCAAATGTATTTCCTTTTATTCTTATTAAGAAACAAACTTATTGTTAAATAATTTGGCTCCCCAATGAAAGGACACAACAACTTGAGGAATCACTTCATGGTATGTGAATGTGGTAAATATCATTCAAGGAAACTATCCATAGTTTAGACTTCTAAGAACTCATTGTGGGATAATTTGTGTTTTTCAAAACTAGTGTGGATTGCACAAGTTTTCCACATTGGCAAAGGACTAACATTGCAGTAGGTGCCTTGCTAATCATGTCTTGATCTTTATTGATACCACCCTAGGTAAGGTCCAGGGAACCTTTAGTAATAAACAATCCCATTTCTTGGGGTTGTAAGGTGTACAAAAGCATAAAAAATCAACATTCCCCTATTCACCTAACCAAGTTTCATTTTCCATTTCATTATCATTCATGAGGTTATTTGTTGTACTACACAAACCACTCACTTCAATCATTGCAAGAGTTCTTTTTCTTTACATTAAGGATTATTGTACATCATTGCAGTATAGAGGGTTAGATAGTTTTGTGCCAAGATTAAAGAAATATATTTGATCTTGTTTTATCAAGCATACTAGCACTAGTTATTTTACATGCTTAAGAAATGTAAACAATAATGCATTTATCACAAAATATCATTACACAAAGATGTCATAGAAAATCTATCTTTGTTAATTGAAAAATTACAAACTAATACAATGTTGTACATACAATATAAACTTGCATTAATTATCTAAAGAAATTTGTATGACTCTTAATCCCACACACAAAATCAATTCAAGTTCTCTTGTCTGGTATGCCATCTTACAACCTAGGGTTTTGAGGTCATTTGCTACACACAGGGACAATTTTACTTCAAAATCCATTTCTGACCAAATGGAGATGAATTTAACAAAAGAGAAGGAGGTTTTTTTCAATCACATACCAAATAACAAATGCCTCCTTCAGTTTATACACAGGTGTTATAATTTGGGAGATATGTAGCGAGATTTGAGGCCTATTTTTCAATAATATTTAATTTCCTGTTTTAGTCATTATTTTGTGGCACGTATTTCAAGAATATGAGAACGGATTTCAAATATATGAGAGAGGTTTTTATTCAAAAAAAAATTATTTACAAAGACCTCTCCTGGTTTTGTAACAGGTATTATAGTTAAAGAGATATCACTTCATCTTTGACTCCTATTTTTACAAAGATGCAGAAAAATGTATCATATTGTCTTATTGGCATCCAAGTTACAATGAAACAAAAATCAATGGCTTGTTATGTTGATCCTATAGGAATATAAAAGGAATCTTGTCTTGCAAACTCTTATGCCTTTTTTTCCAGAACATGGTAAGAAAATCCTGCACTCAAAGAATAATCCTAAAAACCCTAGGTAACTTTAAAGATAAAAACCTGTCAAAAAAAAAATCTTCAATTCCTAGATTTTACAAAAACATACTACAAAAAATAATAATAATAGAAATTACACAAGACTAAACTATGAATCACATCTATCTTTTATTGAATATGGAAAGAATAAAATATGCTACAATACATCAAAACCTAAAATTTGATAACCAACCTAGTGGAAGACCCCCTTACTCCTTTATAGACTAGGAAGAGCTAGGTTTACAATCATTGCACTCCATCATTGTGTTGCGCTTAGGTTAAAATACTAATCCCTGACCCTAAATCTTATTCTATCTTAGAAAAGTGCACCCTAGGCCTACATGATAAAATACCTAGATTGGAATGATAAAAAAGAAGTAGAAAACATACATATAGGCAAGCACTAGCTACTAGAGATATGTTCCTACTTATACCAAGTCAACTCATGCACCTATTTATATAACTAGAAAATAAAATTGAATTGGAAAAATGATTGAACTAAAAACTGAACAAAAAATGGAACCTGCTAAATCTAGAACAACAGTAAAATGAGTTTAATTGAAGGTGGAAAAACTGGAAATATAGTAAGATTGGTGCATGCAATCATTGATAAATCTACAAGAGAATGTAAATTCAAACTCAAAACTTTCATGGGCTTACCTTGATGTGATTTTCATATACTCTTGCGTAATAATGAAGCATGCTTATCCTTCATTCACTTCCACCTTCATAGTGTTGGTCATTGGCCTAACATTGATGCTTTGAAGAGTAATACAACCATAAGTACCTTAAACATCAATTAATTGATGTAGCATACACTAATATTTCAACCAAGCAAACTTTAAAAGACAAACAAGACAATGTGTGTTGTTATTCATGGTATGGAATGGAGGTTTGCAAGGTAAGTGGTAGTAAAGTATGGGAAATGGAGGTATTTATCCAATCAACAAAGGGGTTCACATAGCATTGTTTATGGAATCTGAAATTCAACCACCATATTTATGAAAGTATAATTGCATTAGAGGAATGTTGGTCTCATGTTAATAGGTTTCCTATTATGTACGCATAGGAACCTAGTGCATAGACCATTTTTCTCTTCGCTTATCTAAGTCGAGCTCATTTCCCTTTCTAAATAATCAATAAGTCTTTTCAAAGAAAATTCAAAATAAACATAGTAGATCCTAAAAGGTGAAGATGGTCAAGTCATGCCAAAAAATGAAAGGAAATAAAAAAATCTTTCCTTGACCATCAAACATATTAAAAAAATAATCATAATTATCGAGAACACATTGAGTGCCCACAAAATAACTAAAGGAATATATTAAGCCTAAGACCATATGTTTCTCAAATAAATGTCATGACAAAAACATGAAAGACAATTTTTTACTCAACAAAGGTCTTTAACTTTAACCCAAACCCTTGACTCAATGGAAATCAGATGAAGCCAATCATTCCATAACAAAAGGTTCAATCAAACATCAAATGAGAACTAGAAGCATTCAAGGGCCTAACACATTTTAAACCAAAATAAACACAAAATTCCAAACTTGACAAAATTCTCCAAAATGCAACAAACAAACAAACCATTTAAATTTATCAACATATTGGAGAAAGACATCAAAGAAATTTCATCTACTTGAATGAGCCCATTCTTGCTTAACAAAATTCTTGTTAAATCAAGTATCTACCCTTTAATACTAGGACACTATCTATGTGAAGAGATAGGTCCCATCTTCATCAAATTCCAACTTCATTTCCTGTCACATACAAGAAAGAGAGAATGAAATAGTTAAATATCAAAAAATCAATCTTAAAATAACTTGCATCAAGAAAATGTGGCTCCAAAGTTACATTGAAAAACAAAAAATATAAATTATAGAACCTATTTTTACCTGAAATGCATCCTCAAATTGGCATATGGTAATCTTGCTATGATAAAGAATTTCCAACCTACTCAAAAAATAGAGGAAGAACGTATCACAAGAGTCACATCATTTGTGCTATTCCATTCACTATTTCTTGCACCACCAATGGAACACATATACCGAAATAAGTGTTCCCTAGGCCCTCATATATATTGGATTAGATCAAATGTTGTGGTATATCGATTTCCCAGTTCTCATGTTGGTGCTCATTTTCTTCATTCTGAACAAGACCCTCTCTAGATGGACTATCATTATGAGACTCCAAAGAATTATGTTATGTGTTAAGTTCATTAGAGAAAATTGTTATATTGTTTTCTCCCCTTCTGTCACAATCTGATCGCCAAAGAGCTAGTTCTCTTTCATATGTGATGGGTGTTGTATATGCACTAAAAACACACTAAAAACCCTCAATTAACTTGTCAACCCGGGGTAAGTAAACTTAGAGTTGTAGCAAAATATATGCCAAAGGTAGAAGGGCTGGTCAGAGTATAGTCTAACTAATGAAGGAAGCTATCTAAGGCTAATCTACTCAAGCAAACCTATCTAATGAGAAAACCCTACTAAGCAACTTGAAACTAGGTAACCTAAGTACTTTTGGGCCAAGGGTCGATGGATAGTCCTAAGAAAGCAAGTAAAAACCCTATGTAAAGCAAACTAGTTCAACAATAAGCAATAAACAAACTATAACAATGAGAAACTAACAAAAGCAAACTATTTTAACTTGCCAACCTATATTCAATGAGTAACTACCCTATGAAAGAAAATATATAAACAAGCAAGCAAAGAAACCTATCTAACTTATTAAAGCAAATAAACAAGTAAGCAAAGACACGTAACTAACCTATTAAAGAAAATAAACAAGTAAGCAAAGACAACCACCTATTGCAAGCAATCAAAGTAAAACTTCTCATTGAGCAACTATTTAGCCTAAGAGGCAAGTGGACTAAATGCTTAATGTAAAACTATTTCTAATGCATGAAAGGAAATCTAAGAGGCAACTGGACTAAATGCTCAATACAATGCATGAAAGGAAATCTATTTTATTGAAGGCAAGAAAGGCTACCACTAATTCTTAATATATGACAAGAAAACTACTATCCAATCTATCAAAGCAAAGTTTATCTACCCTACAATAGAAAATAAGACTATTTTCTAAACTATGAAAGCAAGAAACTATCTCTTCTATGAAAACAAGAAACTATTTTCTAATCTATGAAATTCAATTGCATTCTATACCAATATAAGAAAAGTTATACTATACTAAATTTAGTCATTAACTACAACTTGAAATTGCAATCTAAAACTAAGCAAGAAATTGCATAATCATAAACTAAACTAGCTCTATCTTAACAATTCAAAATGTAATAAGGAAAATGCTTGAAACCAAAATTAAAGCATGACAAAGTAAACTAATGAATAAATTAATCAACAACTAATTAAGGAAAATCTAATTAACAATTGAATAGGAAATAAAAACTGAAACTAACCCTATCCATCCATCGAAGCCTTGGTTAAATAAAACATAAACTAAAACTTTGTTCTACTCTGTTTTAATTCTTATTTTAAATCAAATTTCAAAAGCATGAATAAAACGTAATCTAATATCTACTTGCACACGGGGTTAGTAGATGAATTTACAAATTCATCTCTATCTATCAAATCAATGCATATGAACACACACCTTTATAATAACCTGCAAAAGAACCAAATCATTAAGCTACAACAACAAATTATATAACAGAAGAAAGATAGAAATACATGTATAGGAAATGAAAAAGAGAGATGCCTAAGCTATGAAATGTACAAACAACACATGGAAGAGTTACCAGACTGTTGGTGCCCCCCCCAACAAGTCCTGGTCACTCTCTAAAAGCACACCACAACCTTAACAAGATGAATTCACCATAAAAACTTGAAAACGCAGTTCTGGCAATGTAAAATATCAAAACAGAGAAAAAACAAATTTGTCTCTAATACACTGGCTCTTCTACTTGGTTAACAATCTTCTGATCATCCTCGTGGTATTTATAATGTTTACATGCCAAGTGGTTGACCATAGTAGGGTCGAACCACTTCTAAATTCGGCAAATTACAATAAATGATGCCCTAACTGATAAAATAGAGTGAGCCAATAATGGCCCACTTGAACAACTGAAATTGAGTTGTTGGAAGCTTAGTAGCTGGAGGAGGCAAGGATAAACAAAACCCATGTGCCCGATTTGTCCATCACTGATCCAGGTGGATATTGGTGTCCACCCACCTATTCCACTTAGACCCCCACCATTGCTTCTTTCAGTTTTTCAGTTTCCGCACAGTTTACTATTTTTAGCAGTTTTTCGAGTCTTGAACTTCCGGAGCCGTTTTGAGGCCTTAAACGACATTTTTTGGGAAAACGTGGAGAAACATGGACCATTGATCCATTTTTCTCACCCAAAAGTTGTAGTCCTCGGATATATGTTTCTAACGAGGTATAGAACGCATCAAACGGAGATCGTATGCCAAAGTTACGTCCCTAGGAAGTTGATGTACCAACTTACCCAAACGGGGCCCATAGTCTTGGTGTTTCATCTCCTAGGGTTAGGTCTTTGGATGTTTAGGGTTTTCCATTGTTTCTCAATAATAATAGGCCTTCTA
>JASDQU010682267.1:59361-71997 GCA_032191745.1 Picea mariana | reverse complement strand
CACTGAACCACAAAACAAAATATCCAAATAAAAAGCAGAAAAATCATTTTGCATAACAATAAATTTGGGAAAAGTAATGTTTTGGAACACTATTTTATGGTAGCTGTGGTAAAAGTTAGGATTTCCAACTAACCACAATTGCAATAGAAAAAATGGACAACAATTTGTTTGTAAATGACTTACTCTGTGAATATAATATCAAATAAATGTTAGTGTCAAGGGTTGGTAGAAAAAATGGACAACAATTTGTTTGTAAATGACTTACTCTGTGAATATAATATCAAATAAATGTTAGTGTCAAGGGTTGGTTAAGTCGTCATGAGACTAACGTAAGATCTCTCCAAAGTTTGGGGAGGCCACACATCCCCTTGTAGTTAGGTGCTTGGAACTTAGGCATTAACAGTTTACCCCAATTACCCTCTATCAATGATGAAGTCTCCAAAGGTTTCCTGTGCATGGTTATATAGCCCAAAAAAAAATACTAACTAAATGCAAAACATAAATTCTGTGCGGGAAAACTTTTAAAAATCATTGAAATAAAATAATGTTGGGAAACATCATTTTTCCAGAAATGATGGGTAAAATAATCCATATACAATGGGTCCTGTACTTTCATCTTTCTATTAAATTACTTTGAAAAACTGAAAGAGTAAACTATCGCCACGGAGAGGGGACAGAAAAAGAGAAGCAGGCATGAATCAAACTAAATTTCACTTTAACGATTTGATTAACAGAATACTGCGAAAGAATTTGCATCTTCAGATAAACCTCTTCTTTGGGACGCGGTCCTCGTTAATTTTGTCTCCTTTCCCCTTTCCCAAAGTCCTATTTTAACCAGCCAACCGGATGGATATATGATAAGAAACACAGATTCATGTATGTGCGAACTGCCTTAAGCGAGGTATTGTGTTTCACAGCTTAAAAGCTTTACAACCTTCGCGGGAGTTTCTTTAATACTCCGTGAGGTGCCATAGAAGAAATCGGAGAACAGCAAAGACCTTCGGCAATAATCAAGAAACATGTCTTCACCATCCTCTTAACATATTTGTGTGTGAATTTTGGGGAAAAACAGTTAAACTAAACCTGAATTTAGATTTATTCGTCTACTGATACAGTAGAACTATGCTTGGATTTAGATTATAACCCGTCTGCTCGTAAGAACGGACGTTCACGCAATTTAATTGAGTAATAAATGCCTGAAAATATGATTTAAAAAGAGAAATGGCCTTCACTTTAATGGAGTAATAAATGCCTAAAAATACAATTTAAAAGCTACTTTAATTGAATAATAAATGCTTAAAAATACAATTTAAAAAATAAATGGCCATCAAGTTGTTTAAGTGCCTAAGCATACAGTTTAAATAAAGAAATGTCAAGAGACTTACAGGATCTATGTGAATATTATGGTGAACATTGTCGTAAATTGTCTTCGTATGCCGCCTGTTAGCGAAAAGAGGTTCTGCAGCCAGCCGAGACATAGTAAAGTGCTCCTCACAATGCGTCCCCGTCTGTTTCCCGACAAATTGAAATGAAGTTGAACCTTAACTCCTGTAAAAATGCTAAGGGAAATTCAATGCTCGGATATTATAAATAAACTGTCTTTTTTCCCCTCGGTCTGTAATTGCTGTTAAAATATTCAAATTCTCTACAAAGGAAGGATAAATTTAAGTTTAAAAGGCTTATTTGGACATGAATTTAGCTGCCAGTGCATGCAATTGAGTGAAATTCAGTATTAAAAGCGTGAAATTCATTGGTGAATTTTCATGCGACTTCTCTGGTAAAGAAAATGCAGTTGCCGTTACATTTGTGACAGAAATAAAGAATTCAACAGCTCACCTGTTTTCAATCACAGCCGTCCCAAGTCCATGTACTGTCCTTATTTCCATGAGAAATGGAAATGCAGAACAAGATGCGTCCATTTAAAGCTTTCAATGAATGTTATTGCTTGAGAACGACAGAGTAGTAATTCTCAAACTCAGTCCAGCCAACCTTTTCACGGCAGTGATTATAAGAGGGACGATTAGGTTAACGTGTACAAACTGCAACATTAAACTCTAAATTTAAATATAAATTAAGATGACGTGAAATGAAATCAAGAGGAATCTATACATCGTATAAAAGAACCACTTTTATACAACTAAGACCCAACAACTTTGGAAAAAAAAAACTTTATGTTCTTGTCAAGGAGATAGAGAGGAATCTAGACCTAGTACAAAAAGAACCTTGAAATTTTTAGACAACTAAGCTATCCAACAACTTCGGAACGTTTACACAAATATGAAATCGACCATTTTGGCTTGACATGTAGGTCAAAGGAAGGAGTTTATATTTCTCACACCAAAGTTGTTGGAAATTTTTACACAAATATAACATCAACAGTTTTGGCCTGAAGGAGTTTATATTTCACACTAAAGTTCAAGTGTCATCGAAGATGCTTACATTATTATATTAAAATATATATTTTATAGTTAAATGCATTGATAAAGTTAAATTTTTTAATATAAAAGTATAAAGTTCAAGTGTCATCGAAGATGCTTACATTATTATATTAAAATATATATATTATAGTTAAATACATTGATAAAGATATTTTTCAATATGAAAGTATAAAAGATATTTTTTAAACATTTTTATTATTTTTATAAGCGATATAAAATCAACCATAAGTTTGGTATTTTGGATAAACATATGAAATCAACATCAACATTTTAGGTAAATTGGTTTTTGGATAAACATGAATTCAATATTTTAGGCAAATGATTTAAATTAAGAAAAGTTTTTTTTTGAAATGTCAAGCTCAAACATCTTACACAATTAGAGTCATAAGTCTAAAATTTGTGGTGAACACTTCACTTATTCTCATGAGATTGTAGCATGATGGTTTTGAATTCTATATTTCAAGTAAAGGCTTCACCCATCCTTATGAAGATGGGTGAACCATTTATCCAAAATGAAGCATTCACCTAAAACATCAAGTTCAAAATGATGAGCCTAATGTTTTTGAGTTTGACATTTGAAGCAAATGCTTTAGCCTAATGTTTTTGAGTTTGACATTTGAAGTAAATGCTTTACCCATCCTCATAAACATGGATGAAGCATTCCAATGCAACGATGAGTGGGTGAAGCGTTCACCCAAAACATCAAGCTAAAGAACAACAATTTTATAGTTGCAATTGAGTAACATATCTTAAACATCAAGCTAAATAACATCAATTTTACAGTTGCAATTGAGTAAGATATCTTTGAATCAGAGGTTTTCAATGAATGCTTTACCCATCTATTATGAAAAGTGAAGAACAACAAAAAATGACTCAACTTAATTTGATATCAATGCATAAAAAATCAAATTAATGATAATAAAGGACCAAAAAACAATTTTGATTCAACTTAATTTGATATTAATACATAAAAACTTGAAGAACAAAAAACAATGATTCAACTTAATTTGACTCAACTTAACTTGATATCAATACATAAATACTTGACTTAATGACACTTTCTTACTTCATTAAATACTATGCTTAAATTTATTTCTAATATTGAGAATTATGATTGGATAAGTCTATGAAAACCTTTGCTAACCACTTTCTTACTTTGAGTGAGTATTTCCTAAAGGTTAGGATAATACTTAGTGGGCAAAATGCTTTATAAATTCTTAATTATAAGAAGAGATTAATTAGAGACCTTGCCTAACAAGTCTATGGAGAGATATGGAGAGATTTGAAAGTGAATACAACAATATTATAAAATAACAAAAACTAACATAGCCTCTTCAAGTAGTCTATTTATTATTGCTTGTTAAAATACTATTTTTAATGATTTATATCATTGAAATTTTTTTATTGTAAATATGTAAAATGATTTTTTATTTCCATATTTTAGGTGAATGGTTCAATAGATCCAAAATGTTGATCTATTAAATATTTTATATACATTTTGAGCGAATGCTTCACCTATCCTAAAATTTTCCAAAGATATCAATAACAAATATTGCAATGTCTTCAATTAACAAAACAAAATTCAACTATTTCTCAAGTAGTGACTTAACATAGTTTTTTTTAATAATTCATAATGTTGAAGATCTTTTTTATGTAAATGGGTAACAGGATTTTAGGTTGTTTTGAGGGAATGGTTCAATGCACCAAATGCATTAATAAACATTTTATGCACATTTTGGATGAATACTTCCAAAATGTTTATGAACTTTAATTTTAGATACATTAAACCATTCACCCAAAATATAAAATTCAAAATCATAATAATAATAATAATAATAATAATCTATTTTTAAGGTCATGGTCAAGTCAAACACAGAATGATGTATGAGACCCCCTTGTCTAGCAAAGAACCTCCTCAATAGATTTAAACTTTAAGGAGGTATAGATACCCTACCCCTTTGAATTTGAATCTGACCTATACATTTATAACTAAAAAAAAATATTTAATTCAAAATTATTATATACATTTATAATTAAAAAAACTTTAACCATTTGAAAAATAGATTAAATATTATTAAAAAAAAATTATAAATCATTATACACATTTATAACTAAAAAAAATCTTAAATTCAAAATGCATTTATAATTTTAAAAAATTTAACAATTAAAAAATTTTAATTAAAAAATATATATATTTTTTATTTTTAAATATCATTTATAAATTTAAAAAAAAAATCAAATTTATTTTGAAATTAAATATTATTTATAAAATTTAAAACAATAAACTAAATTTTATTTTTTAAAAAAAGAATAATCTATTTTACCAAATAATAGTAAAAAGACTATTTAAAGAAGCTAAGTTGATTTTTCTAATACTTTAGAACATTATTATTATTCAATGCATAGACATTTGGTGAAGTATGTAGTCTCGTGATACTTTGGAGTAACATGCTCATTCACTCTTCTCTTGATCATTAGGAAATTCTAGAAGCTAAGTTGATTCTTCCAATATTTTAGAACATTATTATATTCAATGCATAGACATTCTCGTGATACTTTGGAGTAACATGCTCATTCACTCTTCTCTTGATCATTAGGAAATTCTAGAAAAAAAAATGATGAAGGTATATGTGGACTTATATAATCACAATCTTCGTTATTAGTCCCTACCGAAGGTGTAGAGGGACTATAGCGATCGATAATTTGTTGACTTCAATTAGTTTGTTCTTTGACTAAAAATATTTGCATAATATCTATTGTTGGAACTAGGGAACTAAAAGCATTGATTTGTATATAATAAAAAATACCATATATGTCATGATCTGATTGGATAACAGATTGGAGGTCTTATTTTCAGCTTTGTTATTCCTAATGTTTGATATGTTAGCATATCCAATGTTTGTGATCATATACGGTCTTTCTGAGTTTTATTATTATTATTAGTCCTTATTATTAGTCCTTTGTATTTGTATTGAAATGTTTACATACTGAAGGTTTCGATCATTGACACTTTTTTTGAGGTGCTTCAATAGGGCTGACAGCTTAAATGTTTACATAGCGCGAGGTCCTGAAACAGGCCTGAAAGCTTAAATGTTTGCATACTGTGAGGCCCTTAGACAACCTGACAGCCTTAAATGTTTACCTAAATAGGCTTCTCGGAGTACATTTTTCCTCAAAATTTTCCATACAATGTTGTAGTGAATTTGGACAATATTGTTGTGCACCGCCAGTTGATTAGGCATTGTATGTTTCATACTTCTTCTAGGATTAGAATGCAATTTGGTCATCGTTGAAGCTACATACATTGTTTACTGGTTCAGTGGGTGCTTCTTGTTCGTTGGTTCGTCGGTTGTTGTTTGTTGTTGTTTGGTTCAACTTTGCAAGGTTGGGGACCTGCGCTTGCGATTCGACCTGTTGGTGCTTGTTGCTTGATTTTGTTTACTTCAAATTTGTAGGGTTGGGGTCTTGCATTTGCAGTTGGATCTGGTTTCTTTTTACTTTGCGGGGTCCAGGTGTTGCACCCACAATTTGACCTACGCTTCTGTCATTCATCGTTTCGGAGTAAGTTTGGATGCCATAATTTCATTTTCTATTCGTTCTTTGTTGTTCATTGTTTGCAGTTTGCAAGTAAGAATGTTTGCTTATTTCTACTAGTATGCTCGTCATATGTTTTCGGTTCCTTTTGTGCTTCAGCTGCAGTTTGGTAATAGTTGGAGATACATATGTTGTTTATTGATTTGGTGGTTGTTGCTTGTTCGCTGGTTCATTGGTTCGTCGGTTGTTGCTCTTTGTTGTTTGTCTCAATTTTACGTTGGGGCCCTGGGGCTACAGTTGGGCATGTTTGTGCTTTCTCGTTGGTTTGTTACTTGTTGTTTTCTTTTGTTTACTTCGGATTTGCAGGGTTGGGGTCTTGCGCCTACAGTTGGAGCTATCTTTTTTTTTGGCACTTTGCGATGTTCAGGTTCTGCACCCACGAGTGGACCTGTTGTTCTGTTGTTTGTCATGTCTGGCGAAGTCGAGATCTGGCGCCTATTCCGTGCCCGCCTGTTCTGCTATAAAATTTTGTTGATACTTCAGTGTTGACATGATACAAAATAATGGCATAAGAAATAATTGGACAACTACATGTGCAATTACAATATCTATTGTCTTTTTGTTAATATAAAACATGTGCAAAATGCACTTATTAACCATATATGGTGAAATGTGCCCATATCACAATACAACCTCTTTATCCTCTACACAGACTGGTGTGACCACGATACAGTTTGTCTTGTACTTGAAATATGATATGTACACGAAAGATACTGCAAAATTATATTTCCATGTCTGGAAGCATATCTGGATACTTTGAAACAGAAAACCAAAATCATTTAGCTATGGCCATGCAATTTCTTAATATTTTGTTGCTTGTAATATATTTTGGGCAGGATTTTTTTTTATATATTTACAACCATGGATGGAGAAAAGCAAAGGTTCATGTTTCTAACTATCTTTTATTCTATTCGTTGATTCTCATTTAGTGTATGTACATATTACTTGTTCTTCGCTGCATACCAGCTTCAATTCATGTTCATTGTATTTTGTGCGTTCCCACATTCAAACAAACATAATAGCTGGAGAAAACGAAGGAGTCTTAACTGTAGCGGTGGATGAGGAGATAGAAAGGTACATGCTTGTACTGTTATTTCATATTTCATTGTTTTGTATTTCATTTATTGTCTGTATATGTGTTTACCTAGTTTATTGTATGTAGATATTGCGTACCTTCCTACATAATAACTTATCTTCATGTCCTTTGTATTTCTTGTGCCACTACATTGAAAAAATTCGAACTCTGGTTTTTTTTTTACATGTCTTCATGCATACTAACTTCCTTCATGTCCATTGTATTTTTTCTGCATTGCTACATTTAAATAAATAGAGTGGATGGAGAGGATGATGGACTCTTTGGCGCGAATGTAGCAGCGGAGTTACAGAGGTGCATACATGTACTCTTATTTCATATTCCAGTGTTTAGTATTTCATTTATTGTCTGTGTATTTGTTCTACTGCTTTGCACCTTTTTTTACTGTATGTATATACTACGTATCTTTCTGCTTATTCTCATGTGAATTGTATTCTCTTTGCTGCTACATTGAAATAAATAGAACTGTATTTCTTTCTTTTACATGTCTTTCTACATACTAACTTGCCTTCATGTCCATTGTATGTTCGACGTTGCTACCTTGAAAGAAACAGATTGGTTGGACAGGAAGATGAATTCTTATATGCCACAGTAGAGGGGTCTGTGGTACAATATTCGAAAAGGTATACCAACTATGCTAGTAAATTAAACATATAAAACGGGTGGGGGAATATAATATTGGACTAGAAAATGATGATTTGGCAACAATGGGCCTTTGTTGAGACTTCCCACTTCCAAAAATTGCCCTCCCCATTTCTAATGTTTCCATTTTCTGTTATCCCTTTTTTTTCCCTCTTCTATACTTAACTTTTCTCGTCTACTTTTGCTTTATGGTTGCTTTGCTTAGTCATATTTCTGAGAATGCCTGGGCGCGCGGCTTGGCGGACTCACGGGTTCACATTTATGGTCATGCTTCTACCTTATTCCATACTTACCCACTTTGTCGATCGCGGGTTCCCAGGCTGGCGGGTTCAAGATTGTGCCTCTGGCTTCAAAGTTTTTGTGATATACAAATTGGTCATCGTACCCCCATCACGCCCTATTTATTGTTACACATTTTTTCATTCAAAAAATCTGAGGTGTACAATTTGACCCTTGGGTCCCCATGTTTCCTGAGTATCCCTTGACACCCTATTTCATATTCCATCTCCTTCGACCATGTATGTGAAATTAAGAACAATTATAGACAATATACAATGCATATGCTTGTTTAGTCCTTCTGATGTTCATCTACACATGCTTGCATCAGAAAAAGTTGGACTAGTAACATGGCCATGAGCAGTCAATCATCCCAAACATCAACAGACCGACAAGGCCAAAGGTAAAGATGCATACATTTTATTCCTCGTATGTTTGCCAAACAAATATCCTCAGCTATTTATTCATCTATGGCATGGTGAATATGATGATGTCATCTGCAACACATACTTTGCAGTTCACAAGAAGTATCAACAAGCGCAAGCAAGACGCCGAACATAGTGCAAGTTCCGCAGACTAAGAGGTCTGGTTGTAAAACTTTGGCTCCATAGTTCATCCAAGTTGTGCGTCTACTTGTACATTTATGCTAGGAAAAAAAGAAAACAAAAAAATAATGCACACTACCATTCACATTACTTTTTCTGTTCAAAAAATGTCACCAGGTCTAAACTTGTAACACCCAAATTACTATCAATAGAGGGCTTGAACAACCGTCAAACTAGACAAGTGTTCATCGAGGAAATAATGGTCATCTATAGCACCTACTTTGACAAGGAAAAAAAAACTAGATCCATTATGTGTGTTGACATGAAAGACATGGAGGCCCTGATGACAATCACATTGACTATTCCCACAGAACTTGTCCAGAAACATGAAGAAAAGATATCCATTACAAATTTTAATATATTGCCCAAAATAGTATATGACTGTGGTGATTCTGATCGGATTATATCGCTCAACGAAACAAGTATTGTGGAAAAAAATCCCGCTATTTGTTCAGAATATTGTTTCGTCTCGGACATAACTATCAACCAACTTACACAGAAACGACATTTACCCAATTAGAACCATTGGCGCAGCTGTCACACTCACGAGAAAACTTGGCTCGCAACACATTCTTCATATAAAAGATGGAGAGTCAAACAACGACAAGGCAATGGTACCGTTCTCCATATCCAGTTTTCTCGTTTACTTTCACATGTCCATGTATCTCCGTTAATTTACACAAATATTGCACTGTTCCATGTTGCAGCTGCAATTGTTCGACACCTATTCAAATTTGTTTTCATCAATGGAAGAACAATTGCATAAAGGGCAATTTCCACTTATTCTCTTCAAAAATATAACAAAGAAAAGAGATGTTAAATAAAGGATCTTTCACACAACCCAAGCAACATTTGTAACAGAATTGCGAGCAGACATAGTACATGATCTCAAGAAACTAACTAGCCCTACAACTGTTGTGCGTGTACATCTACAAATTCATCCTCACTTTTCTTATACAAATTGCCTTCACCAAATTTCTGTAGTTTTTTTTTTTTTTGTTCTGCAGTTGTATATTATATTGTTCAATATATTAACTGCTATGCTCACGTTTCCAAGTTGAGGGTGTTTTGGTTGTAGCGAATGCGTACTTGACCCCCTTCAAGCCTGTATGTGCCAAATGCAACTCTCCTGCTTTTGCTTTTTCTTTCAAAAGTGATGATACAATTGATTGTCTGCGATGCAGTAAAAAATGTCCTTACATATATAGACATTGCCTCAATGCTGCCATCTAGACCCTGGGCAACACAACCGTACATTGTAAAATTAGACAACCTCTGTTACAAGATGTGCTTCTTGGGTTAGCAAAATTTTCATATGAAGCATACCTACAGAAAAAGGCAAACAGTGTGTACATGTTGCGCGACTTTCGGATACATAGCAAAATTACCTTAAATGAGGACAATGCAATATTGCATATCGGCTAAAGAATAAATGGTGCCTGGTTGTGGCTTTGTTGGAGGAGTCTGCATGTTTTTGGGTGCCCAAATTGGACAATTGTTTTCCAACTATATAGCCATGGCAGGATTTCTGCATTTCTTTTGGGTACCCAAATAAAATAAAAAGTTGGTCTCCAAAAAAAGTATGGTACTTGCATTTTCTCGATGCCCTAATTGAAAAAAAAGGACTCAGCATGGATTGAAACATGGGCTTGAGATTTTCATAACTCGCTATAGAGATTGGGGATTTCAGGCATTGGAATTCATACAGGTAGGTGCAGTTGTTGGTGATGTACACACACATAAGATTGTTCAGTCTAGAAATGGAAAGCATGAGCACAAACCCCATAAAAAGTATCCAAATGTAAATAACTCAGGCCCATCCTTTGAACCGTCGAAATAGCTTGCTCCTCTAGGCAAAACCATCAGGAATTTCCAATAATATTGGACATTTGGCATTGTTAAAACTGGTAGTGATAGACCATGGCACTATCAAAAGAAAATTTCCACATTGATCTTGCTTAATGGTAAAATAGTGATCGACAACTTTCTTGTTCCCCATTTTGAGTTCTGGTTATAGCTAGGGTACAATGGAAAAGCTCCACTGATTTTGTGTTGTCTTGTGTTTGGCATACTTTTTTTCATATCCCATGGCCCCAGTTATTTTCTCATGTGTACTGCTCTATGGGACCTTGTGGGATCTTGCTTGACGCCTTATGTGTTCATGTGTTGCCTTCTGCCTCAACTTTCAATACATTTGGTGTTTACTTGGTGCTTGGTTGTATGCTTCGTTCTGGAAATTAATAATACATTCAGGGTCTTGGCAGTTTTTCTATGATCTTAAAGACTATACAGGGCATGCTTTTCCTTTTAATACAAGCTCTGTGACGCAAATGTAATATGTGGCTCATTTTAGCACTTTTCCTTGATCGATGAACTTAGCAAAATTCATCTCCTGGAATAATTTGAAATAAAAGGATATATACTATGTGAAGTCCAATGGAACTATCATATCAACGAGAGGATATTAAAATTCAAATTCGTCGTTGTTATACTTGCGGTGAAGCTGACAATACAATACCTTTACTTAGACATCCCAAAATTGATTTTCTTATAGCTTTTCGACGCTTCTCTTATACAAACAGATCCTGGAAACTATAAGCATGGCTCGCTTTATCTATTCCTTGATTGAATAACCGTTCACATGTTTAATGCACTTCATAGTTACTGTTAAGACCATCAATGGGTCTTTCTTACACCAATTCCCACTTCCGAAAATTGCCATCCCCTTTCTTTTTTCCCTCTGCTTTCCCTTTCTGGTTACTTACTCATTTTTCGGAAAATGTCTAAGTGTGGGAGTTGGTGGATTCACGTCTTCAGATTTCCACTGTTACTTTTATATCACCAGTTCGACCGACCGCTTCCCAGTTTCATATTGAACAAACTTTTTGGATCGCAGGTTCCTGGATCGACGGGTTCAACATTGCATTTCCATTTTTCCGTCGCCTGCAAACAACACTCGGACTTCCGCGATCTACAAATTAGCAAACATATTCCCCTTTATCTCATTTTCTTTCGCTTTCTGTTTACTTGGTCCTTTTTTTGAATGTGTCCTTTTTCCAAATGTCTCGTGCTTTTATATACAACACCCGAAGTTCCGCAATATACAAATTGGCCCTCGAAATCTGTCATTGTCTCATGTTCCATGTTACGCATTTTGCATTCAACAGTTGGGGTAGATACAATTTGACCATCGGGCCTGTTATCGCACGGTTTGTAGGAAAGGTCCAAGGGCTTGAAACCGACGTAACAGGAGCTTCCCCACCCACTGACACCTCGATGGGGGGCTCTTTCTATTTAGGAGGGCAAGTCCAAGGGAGATGTCCCTAAGGCAATCTGGATTAATGAAGGGCTGAAAGGTAAGGGCCAATGTCAAGGTAAACCCCTTCCACAGATTGCTGCCCAAGAAGAGATAATCAAGAAGAAGTCTTCCACTGACGATGCACCTGTTTGCGAGACAAAACAAAGAAAAATAGAACGTGCTTTGTAGTGGGTTAGTACTTCATGAAATCAATGCCTATCTTTATCATATATATGAGCAAAAGATCCAATGCTATTATTGATGAAGTCAATGATAGCTAAGCAAAGAATAAAAGGCTTAATCAACTTCTTCAATAAAGTCACAAAAGATAATATGCATTCAATGTTCAATATAAGACCATGTATCATATCAATAATGCATTAAACATGTCAAATCATCTCACATATACCAAGTTGCTGCGTCACCTATACAAAATCTGCTACAAGGGGTGACGTCAAGCTTTATCAATGGGTCAATTTAGATGACAAAGAGCAAAACGTTTTATCAAATTAGCTTAGAGATACAATTACTAACTCAATGTCAATCAATAGAGCTATCAAATGTCACAACGTTGCAGATATAAGCAAGAAATAAGGAGTATGACGTCAGCCCTATGATAGTCTTGTTGCAAGTGTGACGTCAAGCTTTGCCAATGAGTTATTATGAAAGGAAAAGAGCACAACTTTGAAC
>JASDQU010682267.1:26877-44153 GCA_032191745.1 Picea mariana | reverse complement strand
ATGGATTCAGGGGCATCTCACAATCTTATGCCTAAGATTGTCATGGAAGAGCTCGGGTTGGAGGTTACAAAAGCCTACCACAACCTGTATTCTTTCGAATCCAAGAAGGTGAAGTGACTTGGGGTTATCAAAGACCTGGTCATTTCTATGTTCCAACTGCCAATGAAGAGCGTGGTCATGGATATCATAGTGGTTGATGTTCCCCCTAAGTTCGAGATGCTCATGTCTAGATCTTGGATAAAGAGATTGGGGGAAACCTTGTAGATGGACCTTTCATACACCACCATTCCTGTGTTCGGGGGTGAACAAAGGAGAATTTACAGGGAAGTGCAATTTGCGTAGATCACCAGTGATGAAGAAAACCCCACCAACCATCATATTTTTTTTTTTGACACTGATTTGGAATCCAACATATTGCAGCTCATTGATGCTCCTGAAACTCCTCTTGAAATCAGAAAGCAACCCATTACTTTTGTGAAATCCCTCATCCAACTACCTCTGTTTGGAAGATGTTCTTTGACAGAGCCTCTTCTAAAGAATGTGGTGGTGTTGGAGTGGTGTTTGTTTCACCTTATCAAGAAACTATACCTTTGTCCTACAAACTAGAATTTGAAACTACCAACAATGTGGCATAGTATGAAGCTCTTGTTTTGGGTTTAAGGGATGCAAGAGGCATGGGGATTGAAGAACTATCAATATTTGGGGACACAGAACTAATTGTTCATTAAATCAAAAATAGTTATCATGCCAAGCACCCTAGGCTTAGGATTTACAGAAATGAAGTATGGAACCTAGTTGAGAGTTTCTTCCTGGCTTTCAACATTTCATTTATTCCAAGAGAGGAGAATACCGTGGTTGATTCTTTGGTTGTCTCAGCAAGCCATTTCAGAGTCTCATTTCCACCCGAACTCAAATATGATGTAGAGGTGAATACAGACCCTTTATACCTAACAATGCCCAACATTAGAAGGTGTTTGAGGATGATAATGAGATCAAAAAGTTTTTTGAGTCTGTTGATGAGTTCTCTGCTTTACATATTTATCATGATCATGATTATGAAAGTAACCCTCATGCATATGTATTTTTAAATAAAATTTCAAAACACCATATTGTTCAGCTACCTAGCAACCATATTCCAAAGGAACTAGTTCCTTTAAAAAGGTTGTTTGATGGGAATGATGTGGCAATAAAGTTTAAAGGTTCAACTGATGATGCCGATGTAACTGAGTACAATATTGGTATAGAAGAGGATCCCAATTTTGTCAAGTTGTCAAGCAACTTTTCAAGAGAGCAAAGGGTTGAATATGTTGAATTGTTAAAAGAGTTTGTTGATGTGTTTTCCTAGACATATGAAGATATTAGAACATACGACACAAGTATCATTGAGCGCAAAATCCCATTGAAGGAAGAGTCCAAGCCATTTAGGTAGAAGTTGAGACAAATAAATCCTATGTTGCCGCCCATTATGGAGAAAGAGGTAAAAAAGATTTTGGATGCATAAATTATCATTCCTTTTAGGTATTCTGAATGGGTGGCCAACTTGGTCCCAGTGAGAAATAAGAATGGAGAAATCAAACTATGTGTCGATTTCCAAAATTTGAACAGAAGTTCTAAAAAGGACAACTACCCCTTACCAAAGATGGAACACATATTGCAGAGGGTGACAGGTGCATCTAGGATGTCCATGATTGATGGCTTTTCTTGCTACAATCAGATTTTTGTCTTGCATGAAGACAAAGAGAACACAACCTTCACTACTCCTTGGGGTACATTCATGTACACTAATATTCCCTTTGTATTGATGAACATAGGGGCAACCTTCCAACAAGCTATGGACATTGCATTTATTGGGGAATAGGACAAGTTTGTGGTCATCTATTTGGATGACATAACAGTGTTCTCACAATCTGATGAAGAACATCATGACCATTTGAAAAGGGTCTTTTTGAAATGCAGAAAGTTTGGTCTCTCTTTAAATCCAAAGAAGTCATTATTTTCCATGAAAGATGGGAAACTGTTGAGGCACATCATGTCAGCTAAGGGGGTAAGGATTGATCCAAGCATGGTAGAAGCTATCCAAAATTTGTCACTCCCTAGATCCAAGAAAGAAGTTCAGTCTTTCTTGGGGAAAATTATTTTTCTGAGAAGGTTTGTTTCAAATTTCCTTGAGTTGGTAAAGTTTATCACAACCATGTTGAGGAAAGGAAATGAAATCAAATGGACTTTTGAGTCTCGTAACTCTTTTGACCAAATAAAGAAGGCCTTGGCTGAAGCACTCGTGCTCATCAATCCTGACTACTCCAAAGAATTTCTGATTTTCTCTTTTTCTTCATTTGACACAGTAGCAGCTGTTTTATTGCAGATAAATGCCGAAGGGTTAGAGAAGCCCGTTTCCTTTTTTCAGTAGGGCACTGAGAGATGTTGAAATAAAGTATGACATCATGGAAAAGAAGACCTTTTCTTTGGTTAAAGCACTCAAATCTTTCAGATTTTATGTGCTACATTCAAAAGTCATTGCATATGTCCCTTCAGTCTCTATGAAGGAGATCCTCATTCAACCTAACATAGATGGAAGAAGGAGCAAGTGGATTCCCAAAATCCTTGAATTTGATCTTGAAGTAAAGCCTACCAAATTGGTTAAAGGTCAAGGTTTAGCTAGGTTGTTGGCTGAATCTAATTATAAAGCCTTGGGGGTCAATTTCATCAACATTTGTTCAAAGAATCAACAAGTTGTGTTGTCTGATGAAGATCCTAAATTCACACCCCCATTGGCAGGATGCACTTGGTACAAAGACATTGTATTTTTCCTACAGAAGTTGCAGCCTCCTGATGGCATGGAAAAGAGAAAGGTAAGAGCTTTGAAGCTCAAATCAATTAAATATTGTCTTATTGATCAAGTTTTATATTGGAAAGACCCTTTAGGAGTGCTTTTGAGATGTCTAGACCCACAGGAAGCCCAAAGGATTATGTATGATTTTCACGATAGTTTATGTGGGGGGCATCACTTATGGAGAACCACAACCTACAAGATTCTCAAGGCTGGGTATTTTTGGCCTAGTGTCTTCACTGATGTATGTGTAAAAATCAGGTCTTGTGTCAAGTGCCAGAAATTCTTTGGAAAGAAACATCTTAAGTCTTTTCCATTGAAACATGTGGTAGCTTCAGGCCCCTTTTAGCAGTTGGGCCTAGATTTTGTTGGGGAAATTCATCCTGCTTCAAGTGGTCAACATAGATGGATCTTGACTTCCACAAACTACTTTACTAAATGGATAGAATCCATCCCCACAAGAAATGCTTCCCACAGGGTAATCATTGGTTTTCTTGAGGATATTATAGCAAGATTTGGTTGTCCAAACATAATTGTCACTGATAATGTTGCATCTTTCAAGGTTGAACCATTGATTAAGTTTTGTGAACAGTTTGGAATCACATTGATTCACTCTACTCCTTACTACCCCCAAGGGAATGGACTGGCATAATCCTCTAACAAGAGCCTTATTAAGATCATCAAAATACTGTTAGAGAACAACAAGAAGGCCTGGGATACAAAGCTTAAATTTGCTTTATGGGATGACAGAGTGACAACAAAAAGATCTCTTGGTGTCTCTCCTTTCCAGTATGGAGTTGAGGTCATCTTTCCCTCTCAACTCACCTTACCAGTGGAAAAATTCTTCCAAGACTATCAAGGAGAACCAGATATTATGATCAGAAGAATACAATAGCTGGTAGAAGCGCAATAGACAAGGGAGAAACTACTAGACAAAGCCCATGACCATCAACAGGTGATAAAGCAGGCTTTCGACAGAAGAGTAAGGAAAGAGGATTTCCATATGGGAGATCTAGTACTCAAGTGGGATGCACCTAAACAAGATAAAGGCAAGCATGGTAAATTTGAGGCCTTATGGATTGGCCCCTTCAAAGTTTCTGAGGTTTTTTCAAATAACACTTACAAGTTGCAGGATTTGGAGGATGCTGAAGTTTTTGGTATCCCTGTAAATGGGCATTTTTTGAAGAAGTTTTTTACTTAATCCATGAGTGGTTTCCCATGTCATTGTAAATATTTTTTTTTTTCAGTTTTTATAAGTGACTCCATAACCCAACAGATAAGGCACATGAACTACTTGTTATTGGCAGCTCGCAGGGAGCATGCCATCCCCTGTGGAGCGACATGTTATCACACAAACTTATCAGAGTCCTGTGGGTTTGTGGTTTCTACCTAAGTCTGTGTTTTGCCCCTATCTCTCTCCTTTCACAGACCAATTCTTAAGTTTTTTCCCCTTCGGCTTGTAAAATCGTTTTCGTTTGCCCCACTCTATGTTTAAAGTGCCCCGGTCTCCCTGTTTTCCTAGCCCCTATCTAGTCGTCCAAGTCTTTGTTTACATAGGACGCAGCCGTGGGCTCACAACGCGACACTCAGAGAGGTCTGTTCTGGACTCGAATCAAGAAAAAAGGCAGGTTCATCTTTCAACGACGGGAATTCCGTGTGGATTTCAGATTAGCGGCTCACGGGCGTTCGAAATCTTAAAATTTGTGCCCAGATTAGCGCCGGAGCAAATGCCCAAGATAAAAGGTAGAGAAAAGATTAAATCTGGGCCGTAGATCTCATTGAGAGATATCAACGATGGAAATTTAGCGCGGGAGTCGGGAGTTCAGAATATTGTTAAATTTGTTCATCAAAAGGTCGAAGTATCGAAGTATCAAAGTCCGAAATTTGTAGGAGATGTTCGATCCAGAGGGACGTGTGGCACCAGATCTGAAATGCGGAGAAAGACTCTATGGGAGACTTGGAATGACGAGTGCGCAGTGTTCCCGAAATCACGAAGCGCCCAGGAATTGGGCCCATGATCATAGCTCGTGATCATATGGAAAGTGGGCCATAAAAAAGGGTAAGCACCTATTGAGCGGATGGCGATTGGGGTTTTCGAGGAAGCAATCGTGGCTGTCAAATTCAAATAAAGTCTGACCGTCGATCTGAATAAGGCCATTTCGCAATTTCGGGCATCGAGATATTTGGACTCAAGCGAAGTGGAGACTCCTGAAAGATGAAATCCCGAAGCGCCTTTGGATATGAGCCCCAGGTCATGGCCCAAGGTCACATACAAGATGGAGCAATGGAGAGGAGTTGTACCAAAGGCAAAAATCTCCCGTATTGGTCACAGAAGAATATCTCCATGGCCTCGAGGCGTCGAGATTGAATCAAAGAAGTCGTGGGCACCATCTAGAAACTTCATGTGTGTTAGGCCTCGTCCCGATCCCGATGAAGGTAGTTAATGGAAATGGGGGAGGTGGTTGAAACCTCGTCTCACCCCATAAATGGAAAACAGGCTGAAGACGGTCGTCAGTGCAGACTAATAATCCAAAGTTTCCTTCTAGACGGATTTTCCTGCAAACCACATAACTAAGGCCTGCACAGTCTAACAGAGCAAGCACCGACTGAAAGCTTTAAATGCAGAGGTTCGATCACGCTCCTGGTGGTTGCAACATTTCTAAGTATATATAGGCAGTTTTAGTATTTTGTTAAGGTCGAATGGTTGAGCTAGGCTCCCTTACTATTGTAATATTTTGATGAAGAACATTGTTTCTCCAGTTATGTACTTGATTTGAGACTTCTTGATTAATCTAAGTCAACTTCTCTTACTCCATCTTATTTACCTTTGATACTGAAAGAGTTCATGAATGACTGATTCACATGGATTGTTGTGACTGTATTACGATGAATGTTTGATTATAGTGCTGTTATGATTTCTTTCATTTTCCTTGAAATTTGAATCCAAGAGGATCTTGTGTTTGAGTTTTTCCTCCTTAGGCTGCTTGAAGACCTGATGTCCATAGCATATCTCTACACCTTTCTCACCAAAGTCTTCCTTCTACTCACATTTACTCCAACTTACTGACTGAAGTTAATCCAAGACCTCAATTGCTTGTGCATGCTAGTCCAGATTTCTGAGTTAGAACGTTATTATCATTGAGTGTTCTCCATTTGACCACCTAAAACTCATTTACATTTATTGTATAAACTGATGGGTATTGGGCTTACCTTCTATGCAATATGAGGGTGACTTCTAGTGCTAACACTAGGAAATGGGATATCTATTACAGATGTGAATATATTAACCCTTCTTTTTCGTCTTCTATACTTAACCAAATTCTCATTTCTCTTTTCCCTGTACTTTATCTTTCTCGTTACTCAGTCGTTTTTCCGAAAATGTCTAGCTGCACAGGTTGGTGGACTTGCGGGTTCACATTTACACTCATGCTTTTATATCGCAACTCCGACCGATGACTTCCCTATTCCATACCCAGCCACTTCTCCGACCACAGATTCCCGGGTAGGCGGGCTCTAGATTGCACTTCTATTGTTCCGTGACCTGCAAACAACACCCTCACTTCCGCGATATGAAAATTTACAACCAGAATCTCACATCATACCGTTTTCCATATTACAGTCTAACTATCTTCCCCTCTTCCATGGTACACATTTTGCACTGAAAAATTATGAGACATACAATTTGACCGTCGGGTCCTCACATCTCCTCTGGAACTATTGTCACCCCATTTTGAAGCTCATCCGTTCGCTTTCCATACTTCGCCATTTCTTCGAATTTCTTTCGCGGATCTTCGAGTTGGTGGGTTCAAGAAATATCCAATTCCTAATCATTGTTTCCTGTTCCCATTCCCTTTGCACTTCTTTCCAAGTATGCAATAATTGAGGTTTAATGCTAACAACTTACCATGCCTCGAGGAGA
The DNA here is from genome assembly GCA_032191745.1 of Picea mariana. Classification (NCBI taxonomy): domain Eukaryota; kingdom Viridiplantae; phylum Streptophyta; class Pinopsida; order Pinales; family Pinaceae; genus Picea; species Picea mariana. The sequence goes on along the minus strand of JASDQU010682267.1, from coordinate 37,407 downwards.
CCATCATAATAACTACTCTTACACAACTTGTACAGAAACATGCAGAAAATATCCTGCCATGTAATGGGATATCTCTTACAAATACTTACCGACTTTTTCGCTCATGGCTTACCGGGCACGCAGATTCAAGATTGCCCTTTCATTGTTCCACGACCTGCAAACACCACCCAGAATTTCGCGATATTCATGCAGAAAATAGCTTTCCAGATAATGGAATATCTATTACAAATTTTAATATATTATCAAAAACGAGTTCGACCGATTGTTTCCCTATTCCATACCCACTTTTTCGATTGTGGGTTCTTGGATAGGCAGGCTTAAGATTTCCCTTACATTGTTCCACGACCTGCAAACAACACCTGGAATTCTGCAAATATACAAACTGTTCGTTGGACTGCCCCATATTTTTTACTTATAATAAAAAAGGTTGTTTATATATATATATATATATATATATATATATATATATATATATTATAAAGACAAATAATTTGACTGCCAGGCACTCACCTCTCCTTCGTATCGCTTGCAACCCTACTTTCAAGCCCGTCCGACCGTTGTTCATACTTATGTATATATAAAAGACTCTTATATATATATTATGTGTGTGTGTGTGTGTGTATAAGGTCTTATTTCTAAGTATGCAATTAGCAAGCATTAAAGCTAAACCAAGATTTGAGGAGATCTCCCATTAATACGCATAAAACCAAAATTTCCGGAGGGTTATATTATCTCTTCCGAGTGTTAATTTCAAACATCATGGAATGTCATTTGTGCATCGCCGGGTTGGCCTGTTCATGAAATATTCAATCCTTAATTCCGAAAACGAGTCCGATCGACCGTTTCCCTATTCCATACTTAGCCACTTTCCCGTAATTCTGCAAATATACAAACCATCTCCTGAACTGCCCCATCATGCTCTCTTCCGTTTTACACGTTTTGCAGTCAAAAATTTCAAGACATAAAATTTGACCGTCGGATGTTCACCTCTCCTGAGTATCCCCCGTAACCTTATTTTGAATCTCGTCTGACTGCTTTTCATACCTTTCCATTCCTTGCTTTCTCTTCCCCATCTCTGTCACCTTCGCACTTGTCTATAATCAAAAAATGTTTATATATATGTGTGTGTGTGTGTGTGTGTGTGTGTCTTGTTTCTAAATATGCAATTAGTAAGCTTTAAATCTAACATCTCATCGTGCAGGAACCATATAGATTCTCATTTATGAGAGAAAGGCTCAAGGAGATCTCCCATTAATACGCATTAAACCAAGATTTGCGGAGGGTTATATTATCCCTTCCGAGTGTTGATTGCAAAATCATGGAATGTTGTTCACACATCGTCGGGTTGGCACGTTCACGAAACCTCCAATCCTTAATTGATCTTCGTCGTACCCACCACCTTCGCACTTCTAAGTTTGCAATAAGTAAGCTTTACTGCTAACAACTCACCATGCAACACCCATAGAGATTACCATTAATGAGTGAAAGGCTCGAGGAGCTTACCATTTATACGCATTGAATCAACATTTGCGGAGGGTTATATTATACCCTCCAACTGTTCATTTCAACCATCGTCTGGAGCAAACAAAAATTCTCATAAACTTATGGCACCAAATCGAGAGTAGTTCTGTGGAGATACAGTGGACATCTTTGTGTGCGAGGACCAAAAATTCCAGTGGTCCAGGGCATATTCTTATTACTCATCCCCTTCCGCCTAGAACGAAATAATTTGGACCTCTGGGATTGCCCGTGCAGGCTATGTCCCTGAAGTTTTTGATTGTAAGGAGTTGGTCTCTTGGTGCGTTGATAAATATATTTCAGGCCAAATAATTATTCGACTACATGACAACTCTTCTGTTTCTTTTTCACCTCAGGTCTTCCGCCAGATGTTAAGATTGTCGGAGCCAACATTGATGTTCAAAGGAGAAGATTCCAAGCAGTTCCTAAGAAATCATAATAACTGGTTGGACCTCTTGCCTGAGTTCCCGGAAGACCCGATGGCAGTTTCTGAAGATATCACAAGATTGCAGGTTAGTTCATTTAGAAATCCATTCCGGGAAATTGCCTGGTTGTTTACAAGAATAACGGGACAGGAATCCACAACAACTATTTCCTGCATGGCTCTTTATATTTTGTATTTCACAGTCAAGGAACAAGCCATTGTTTATTGGGGAAGCTAATTTCCCATGAAATATGTTCCCAATTGTCAAGCTTCAAAAAGGAGAAGAAATTTTATATGTCATCCTACTTGGTTTTTGCGATAGTGCATTGCTTCTAGTTTCCAAAACTGTCTCTGTTCAAGAAGGCAAATTGGGAATTCGACCCAGTGACGTTCTGGTACCAGGCCTTATGGAAGCACAAGGCCTCCCACTATTTTTATGAGGTTTTTAATGACTTTGTGTCTGTTTTCAAAGTTTTATTGTTAGGAGAAGATGCTCCCCACATATCTGACTAGGCAACCAGGTTTTTGGACAGGAAGGAGACACTTGAACACATGGATAATTACACTATGATAAGGATTTTTGGTTCCAAACAAAAAACTTGCTCTCCTTCCATGTCACATTACAGACAGAATGTTTGTTACTGAAATAGAAAGACAATACAACTACTAGTTGCATCTATTCCATGAGAAGAGAAAAAAACAATTCATTCCTCTGCCTTGGAAAGTCGGGGACTTCGTGTTGAGGAACGTCAACAAAATTGATGAATTCCTAGCCCATTTCAGCAACTTGAACCTAAGATATGTTGAAATCCTAAGAGGGTTCGACCCTAATAAATTTTTTTTAGAACATTTGCTAACACTTGGCCTCGACAATTCTTTTTTCAAGAAACACCTGAGCGAAAACATAGACACTGGCAACAACGCTCCTACTTCTGATGTCAGCGACCTAGACACACTGCAAAGCACCACTAAATTGTCCAAGTAACACGGAAAATGCCCCGGTGAGAAGAGTGTTCAATCGATGGATAACACTCCCAAAAGCACGACATCTCGGAGAATTGCTCCAACGACCCACCACAGCAAGAAAGCAACTTAGAATTCTTCAAATGGAGGAGGAGATAACGACCCTCCTCACCCTAAAATTGATAGTTCTCACAGGATTCCCATGGACAAGAAGATAAAAAAAATTGTAGGACAGGCGGAAGAGCCCGAAATTGAGAGTGAGAACATGGAATTTGAGCCTGATCTGGATAGCGTTTTCTGCAACCTTGATCAGCTCGGAGACGAGATCCAACATTTTCGTCCAATGGACATAGTTGATACCGATTTTTTTTACGAAGATGAATCCTTTGTGTTCCAGAGCGCTGTTTTTGGCAGTGAGTCTAAAAAAATAATTATTGAAAATAGAAATGTAAAAAATAAGAAAGGAAAATCTCGTTCAGAGGTTAAACTTGCAAACATGAGGTCGTCCCAGATCTATCGACTCCACGGAACAACCGGAGATGCTCTTGATGATTCCATTGGAGGCATTGAGGCCGAGAATGCCAGACTGAAGGATCGGGTCAAGGAATTGGAGGAAGCTTTGATTCTTATCCCATTGTTTTCCAGTCCTTTAGCAATAGCCATGCCTGCCACCCCTGCAACCAAGTTAAAAGGATCCTCCAACCTCCTCGCATTGTGTAGAGGATATGTGGAGAATAATATCAAGAAAAGAATGGACCTGATTGCTGAGATGTGGGAAACATCATGAACCATGGATTCCCTTGGAACGAGAGCACATAATTTGCTCGAACATTTGCATGCGGATTTAAAAGATGAAGAACGTTTCTATTTAGACATGGTCCTTCCTTTTGGCACCATTGTCAACAACATGACAGAAACGAGAAGAAGACAACAAGATCTCCCATCCAAAATATGGATCACTCAATTAAATGCATGCTGGAAAGAAAAAGTGAAGAACCTGCATCTCATTATCCAGTCATGTGAACAAGCCATATCAAAGAAAGAAAAATTATTCACAAAGCTGACCATAATAGACTTAGCCGGAAGGACCAACGACTTCCAAGACCCCAACTTAATTGTCAATTCCTTGCCCTTAACTAAGCAAGCCTTCGATAAACGGGTTGATATTTTTAAGGCGTTGTCTTTGGAAAAGTTTTACAACATCCTTGAATATGGTGAAGATGACATCAACAACTGGCTAGTTGACTATTCGGTACAGAATGAGGAAATTGATCAGGCTCTGCGTAATCTTTCTATCAACTTCAGAGAATTAGAAAAGGAAATTTTCAACATAAAAAGCTGGAATGAGATCAACATCTTCCCCAATGAGAAGCTACATTGAAGAATGACTTGAAAGGGAGTTGAAGTAGGTTGTCAACGAAAGGAAACATGAGGTTGCCATGATTCCAGTAGCCGTCGACGACAGCAATAAAAGGCATTATCAAACAAATAGAAAAAGGGGTGATATGTACCATCACTGTAAGTCTATACTGATCACATCCTGGTTTGTTTATCAACCCAATTATTCCACTGTATTAAATAGAAATGTCTAGCCAAAGACTTATACCTTTCAATTTATTCTTTTCAGGTATTACACTCTACCGTTTCCCACTTCTTCTTTCCACAGTCCTATTTCTTGTACATATTTCTCTTATGGTCTGCGGGAGCCCCATTCCCAGTCTATATGACAAACACATTTAAATTTCCAAGAATATGTAACAGACAATATTATTTTTTGATATATTTCAAATAAAATTGTTTTTATCTCCTTTTATATTTATGTCCTCATAAATTTTTATCTTCCACTATACTGAATGCCAAGAAATTGTGTTTATTTAATTTGAATATAACTTTTTTTGTCCTACCACATATAGAGACAAAATAGACATAAATTTTGAACATAGCAAAATAGATTATATACTTTCAAAAAATAAATGGGACTCTAGAGGCCACATGTCATTTACTGCATGGATACCACATGTGCTTCATGCTTCTTGCCACATCTCCATTGTAGTTTCCATCTGCCTCCGCTTCTTTTTCCCATCCCTGTGCCTTTATTCCTAATTCAACCCGACATGGACTACGCTGCCATGCAACACTTGTTGGAAATAGTCTTAAGCCCAACATTTGTCGAAGTAAAAATGTCTCATCATTAATTTGTGAACTTATATATCACAATCCTCATTATTGGAAATAGTCTTCAACACCACATTTGCGAAGCAAAAAGGTCCTAACATTAATTTGAATTTTTATGTTTTTATGTTTTGATATCAAATTAAGCTTAGTTGGTGTTTTTTATTAGACTCTAATATATATATATATATATATATATATATATATATATATATATATATAAAGTGAAATTAGTATATAAAGTTTGTGTAACTTATATATGATTAATAATATTTAATATTATTTCATTTATCTTTTTTACAATACTTAGTAAAGTAAGTCAAATTTGTTTGACTTCTATGTGTGTTGGAATGGTTTATATGATATAAATATTTGTTTATCTAAAAAAATTATTAGGTCACATTGGTTGAGAGAATTGGTAAGCGGTAATATATAAGTCTCGATATATCATTATCCTTATCTCAATGGGAACAACCATAAGGGAGTAATCATGCCTCCTAGTAACATAATAGTTGATTGGTTGTAAGATAGTACATTGTTCAAAATGGAGCATTTATGGAGAATTGTAAAGGAGAAGCATTTCTCACATCTTTTTTCCCCTGCCAACACCCTCCTCAAACCCTAGTAGGGTTTCACCCTCATAACTTAGAAGAATTTGTGATGGCGGATAGCCAAAGAAAGCAGGTTTTATGCAACGGAGGAGTGGGGATCCAAGACATCTCTAGAAGATTGTGTGGTTTACAAGTTCCAAAGATGTTGGTTCATGGAGGCCTAATTGTGGGTTCCAAGTAGTAGTGGATCTATGTGGCGAGTGAGTCATTTCTTGCCCCTCCCCATGGCTTCTATTGATGGTGATGCTTATATTTACTATGTTGTTTCATGGTTGCTAGCTATGGAAAATCAACTTATGGCGGTGGCAGATTTGGTGGCCTCTGCTCCTAGTGACCATGATTATTAGTTATTGGCTTCAATGGTTTATCTTTTGTGTTGTGGAATTTGGATCTCATGGCCTTCATGGATTTTTTGTGGCCATACGGGGTCAAGATCATTGGCTTGTCATGGTAATATGTGATCTATGCAACTAGGGTTAAGCCCTCCCTAGGATTTGGTTAATTTTTCTTTGATGTAGCCCGAGGAGTGTGCCCTTGCAACATACTTTTTTGGTAGAGTTTAGGTGATAGTTTATCTTTAGGCTCATATTTTTCCCTTACCTAGTACTAGTGTTATATAAAGGGAAGCATTTAGTGTTGTAGCGGGATGTCTAGATATGTCAATTCTAATGGTAATCAAAATTTCTCATGGGACTTAGTTTCTGTTGAAGTTTGAGTAACTTCGGAAGATATCCTTATTGCATTTGACCAAGACAAACCCTAAAGAATATTATTATATTATATTTGTTAAGACAACCCTATTGTGCCTTTGTAAAAGTCATCAATATTGTGCCTTGACAAGTACAATGTAAATTAAAAGGATAAAGTGACATGTTGGCCCAAACCTAATTTAGGCAGGCCAAACTACTATTTATAAGGGAGGCTAGCGCCTCATTTGAACGCACTCACAACACAAGTTATGTGGCTAAAGAAGAAGTGTGCAAGTCTTGGAGGGAGAAGCTACTGCAACTAGGAGGTGATGTTGTGAAGGTTCTTGGTCTATCTCTTGGATATATCTTGGTTAAGCGGTTCACTACTCTTCCCTAGTCAATGGTTTGAGGAGGATCTTCTGCTTTGTTAGCTCTCTCCTGGAGAGAGGAATTGTTCTTGGTTGGAGTATCTATATTAAGGAAGTTTGATGGGTTTTTCCCCTTAGGGGGTTTTCCCAGGGTAGATCTTGTGTATGCTATGAATGTTATTCTTTTAGTGATCCTTTATATGGAATTATTGTGCTAATGGTTTAATAGTAAAAGAACACTAATCTAGTTAATTGCTTAAGACAAAAAATCAACATGGTTTCAGAGTGAGCCTGAAAGAAGGCATTTTCACAACACAAAAGAACTAGTTGAAGAAGCTAAGAGCTTAGGAAGACTCTCCTAACCCTACCACACCTCTTCCTGTGCATAAACTCTCAGTTTGACAAAATTTTGTAAACTACAATTGTTGTTGCGGCTGTTGCAACTACATAAACCCTAGGTGTGAAGTTTTCCCTATTTAAGGAAGACATTGGATAAATTAAGCACACCTAGGAACTCGCCTAGGCAAGGTGAATCTATTCCCTAGACCATAATTCAAAATTTCACAAGTTGAAAAATTAGGGTTTCCTCATAAACCCTAGGTCTTGTTGCAGTTGTTGCAGATTTTAGGACAAAACTTATCTTTGGCTCAACAATCTCTCTCGTAAGGTCTAAGACCCACATCTTGAAAAGTTATTTGTTATTTTACTTGTTCCGGGAAGGATGAATACTAGTATGAAGCTTGATGAAAATCTTGAAGGAGTCGATGACTTCCCAGCATGGAAGTACATATTAATGTTCATTCTATAAGAGAATGACCTTGTAAGTTTTGTTAAAAAATATATTGAAAAGCTAGATGGAGATGAGGCCAAAGCCAAACATAAGAAGGATCTTATCAAAACAAAGAGAATCATTGCCGACTCCATCAAGAACCACTTGATTCCTCATGTTTCAGCATTAAAACCCCCAAATCAAATGATGGATGCCTTATCCTGTATGTTTGAAGGCAAGAACATCAATCGAAAAATGACCTTGAGGACACAACTCAAGAATGTGAAGATGCAAAATTCAAAAATCATACAATATTACTTCACAGGAGTGTCCTAGATTAAAGATCAACTTGAAGCTATTGGATACTTAGTTGAATAAGTTGAGTTAACGATGAGCACATTGAATGGTCTCCCAAATTATTGGCAATCCTTCATCCAAGGAATCTGTTCTAGAAGGAAGTTAACTAAGTTCAACAAATTGCGGGAAGACTGTACTCAAGAATAATAAAGATTAGAGGCAAGAAAATAAAAGATAGAAAGCAATGAAGATCAAGTACTAACAGCTCGCGCAAGAAAAGGAAAGAACAAGAAATAAGTTCACTCTCACAAAAGATTTCAGAAGCCTCATAAAGGACAAGATTCTCATAAGGATATCTCAAGCTTCAGATGCTTCATTTGCTAGAAGATGGGACATATTGCAAGAAATTGTCCCCAGGAAAAATACCATAATAGAAACAAGAAGTTTAAAATACATCATGCTCATTTCGCAGGAGAAGATGAACTTGATCGGAAAAGAACAAAAGAAGATGATTCATATGAACTATATCTTCTGTGATATTGGACTAAGTGCTTCGGAAGCACTTGATCCATATCAAGTGATATTAATAACAATATCTTTTTTTCTTCCCACATTAAACTTCAAGAAGTAAAAGAGCTAGAGAATTTTTGTATCATGGGGGCCAAGTGCAAATTGTGAAGAAGTATCATTATCCATCCAGACATCGTATAGATCAATCAAGCGGTCTGACAATGCATGCTCCTGTATGCACCCTTCATAATTGATTTCAGTTTTTTTTAAGTTTTATAACATTAGACTTTATGCATTTTTTTTTATCTTATCTTGTTGGATCATTATCCCTAGTACGAGAATCCAACAAGATCCCATTTAAAATTAAGAAATAATTTATGTGCTCGGGGGTGGCATGTGTGCCTATGGTTGGGTGACAATAATGTAATATTGTCTATGATGAAACAAGCACATTAAAATTTAAATGTCCCCGGTATGGTATCTCATCAGTGTCATGCATCAACATCATGTATGGCTCACAATGACTTGCAATTTCCCGATGAGAAGACCTGGTCAATGGACAGTGAGGACACCTTGATAGGAAGCATAATTCGTTTGAAGTCTGACTCAGTTTTTCATATTAAGACCTGGTAACCAACACCAAGCATATCCTCCAGAGACTTTGAGGACATTGTAGACTCAGAGAAAGTCAAGATTCGGAGGGAGCCAGTTTTCTCATGCAGGGAACAATACACCTCTGGGACAGATAATACCAAAAATCAAAGAATTGGTTTTGGTGCTCGTGAATATAGCTAGTTAGATCAACTATAAAACAACCATGATCCATTAAAAGAAGTCGATACAATATGATATTTAGAGGGAACAAGTATGATAGTCCCTGTATTTGAGATTGAGTTACCTCCAGTGCCAATTGGTGCAGTACATGAGTTGGGCCATGGAGACATGACTACAGTAGAAGATTGAGCTACCTCCAAAGAAAGAGAATAAGCTACCTTCAGTGTCAATTATTGAGCCACTCTCAGTTTTAGATGAAGTTGTTGTTGCGATAGAGTAGAGGAGCTACTCTCAGAGTTCAACATCTACATTGAGAATGGAGCAGTCATTCTTAGCTTCAGAAAGGGAATTTGTAGGTACAGAGTCCCAATCCCAGTAGGAACATTTGCATAAAGAGTAGAGGACATATTCTTAGGCAATGAGACAAAAAGTGCTTTGTAGAAAGCACATGATTGTGAAGATTGAGTTGTTGTTGAGCAAGAGTACCCGTTTGGTACAATGTGATGTGAAAATTTGGTTTGTTGATATAATTGAAGAACATGAGGATATATATATGTTTTGCGGTGAACACATTGAGTCATTACATTTTTAAGCCTAGACATGTTCACCTGATTATGGAAAAACATGTGATGAGGTACCTAAAGGGTACAATCGATTATGGACTCAAATATATCTCAGATCGTGAGATAAGATTGCAGGGCTACATAGATTCAGATTGGGTAGGTAGTGTTAGAGACTGAAAAAGTACATCTAGATGTTGTTTTAGTATGGGATCAGTTGTGATCTCATGACTCAGTGAGAAGCAGACATGTATGGCACTCAGTTCCATAGAGGCAAAGTATGTGGCAACATGGTCAGCTTGTGGTGAAACAATGTGGCTTCGGAAGTTGTTTGCAGAATTGTTTGATCTCGAGTTGGAGGAAACATGTATCTTTTATGACAACCAAAGTTGCATAAAGTTGTCAGTGAACCCAGTGTGTCGTGACAATTCCAAGCATATCGAGATCAAGTACCATTATATCCGAGAGATGATACAGAAGGGTGCAGTAAAGCTCCAGTATGTTCCTACCAATGAGCAGGTAGAAAACATGTTGACTATGTCTTTGTCGAGAGAGAAGTTTGAATACTTTAGGGACAAGCTTGGTGTGGTCCAGAAGGATTTTCCCTCATGAGAGGGAGTGATGTGTTCCCCAGTAGTAGGAAGTGATGTGTTCCCCAGTAAGGGGAAGTGATGTGTTATGATGTGTTCCCCAGTAGAGGGAAGTGATGAGATCCACATTAGTGGGAGATACTCCAGCGTAGGTTGGTACTCCAACGCAGGCTGGTACGCTACCCCAATGCATGTTGGTACTCCAACGCAGGATGGTATGCTACCCCAGCGCAGGTTGGTACTCCAACGCAGGCTGGTACTCCAACACAGGCTCGTATGCTACCC
>JASDQU010682266.1:31966-42495 GCA_032191745.1 Picea mariana | reverse complement strand
TCACCACTTCACTTTATTATTTACCTTTTAAAATATCTTAAACCACTTTGATTACTTTGACCTTTTGGGGCTTCTAGATGACATATGAGGGTCCTCCAACTTCGTAAGGCCATAACTCTCAAACCGCGAGGAGTTATGTGACTTTCTACATACCAACAGAAATGGCATGACATGTACTATCCATATATAATAGTATTATCTGAAAATATATCATAACTCACACTGTTACCCATCAAACAAACTTGGGTCCATTACCCAAACTTGGGGTCTCCAACTTCTCATGGTCATAACTCTCTAACCGTGAGGAATTATGTGACATTCCGCATACCACCGCAAATGACATGACAAGCACTATCCATCTAGGATATTTTCCCTGACAAATTCACTTTCCTTCATCTCATTATTCCACAATTAAGCATGGGTTCTCTTACTCCACAAAGCGTCTTCCCGCGAGGGCTTTCACCATAAGGGGACCACTTTGGAGTTCATCCATATTTACTTATCAACAATGACAAAACAATAATGAGTCATATTTACATCAAACAATATTGGGTCCATTACCCAAACCTTTGTGCTATGGGTCTTTCTTCAAGGGTTGACATCAATGAAAACGGTTAAGAGACTTGCAAATGGGAAAGCTAAGGACATTGAAGGATACCAAGCTGGAATTTTAAAATCGGATGGCCTATCCTTATCCCTCACATACAAAAGCTCTTTAATTTAGAGTCAAGTAGTGCTTCCCTAAACCCTGGACACAAAGCCTCATCGTTCCTATTTTAAAAGATGGGGATATAAACATTCCCTCTAATTATAGGACCATTATGATTAGCCCGATTTTAGCCAAACTTTATGGAATCATTTTGGAAAAGAAGATTAGCCTTTGGCTAGAAAGTCATGTTAAAAGAGATAAAGGCCAGGCCAGGTTTAGGAGACATCATTCAAATGTGGACCATCTTGTTACCTTTAGGATCATTGTAGAGGAGTTCCGCAATACTAAAACCAATCTTTTTTGTTGTTTTGTTGACTTTAGAAAAGATTTTGACATGGTTTCGAGGAAAAACCTTTGGAATAGGTTGGAAGAGATAAAAGTGCCTCTCAAGTTGAGGGCTGTTGTAATAAGGATGTATGAGAACATTATTGCTAAGTTTAAAAACACTGAGGGTTGGTCAAAAGAGATTAACTGCAAGATCAGAGTCAAACAAGGTTGTCCCTTGTCCCCTACCCTTTTTGGCACATATATTGACAAGTTAGGAGATTGCTTGGAAAAAGCAGGGTGTGTCAGCCCTACTCTCACTTGTATAGTCATCAATCTTCTTATTTATGCCGATGATATCGTTCTTTTGGAAATGAGTCCCCGTGATCTTGAAAACCAACTAAGAATCCTCAAGGATTTTTGCTCCAATATGGATATGACTGTTAATACTGATAAAACTAAGGTCATGATTATTAAATCCAACAAGATCCCTTATGATACCTTTGTATATGACAACAACTTGAAGGAAGTGACTTCATACAATTATCTTGGAATTGATATTCACCACAATCTCAATTGGAATTATAGCATTGAGAAAAGGATTATTGGGGGACATCATGAATAAAAAAGAAAATAGAATAAAGTGCAACTGCAAGTGGAGTTGCACCAACAAAGCTACAACACAAAAGAAATCATAGTGACACAAGTTGCAACAATGTAAATTCCAACACGACAAAATTTAAAGTGAAGTGAATTGTAGTACCTAGAGTTTTAATAGTGTATGCGGTCTTGAACTCATAGAAATCAAAACCGAGTTGAATTGCAACTTAAAGTTATAAATTCTTTTAACACTAACTAGATATCAACCACGCATAAATTGCAACATTGTTTCTACAAAATCGAAATTGTAACAAACTAAGAAACAAAATGATTATTGAAATAAATAAATAGAATTGGAAGATTAAGTCCTATGCTAATATCCATGCAATACTTGACTAAGGAAGGGGCCCTACCCCCTTAGGCAAGGTACTGAGCTACGAAACCAGGATCACATGATCACCAACATATCAACACGTGAATAAGAGTGGGAATGGAAATTATATTGTAGGAATATGAAAATACAATAGTAGTTGAATTCTTATCACCCCACAAGTTCTCCCCCTAGCTCCAGGGAAGCTAAGTTTCTTATATAATATGATTATTGTCTAAAATTATACAAAGGAATGGATGGACAACCATGAGAATCCAGTTGTTCATCTGGTTACAATGATTTTTCCAAATTTTAGAAAATATCTTCATGTGCTGACTTGGAGGAAAAATTGATTCTTCTTTTGGTCATCTATTTGCCTCATGTCACTTTCATCTATGAATACTATTTCCTAACCATCGAATGCAACATTGACTATTGTGCTAGCATCTTTATATTTGGAATCACAACAACGATGTACTCAAAGTCACATGGACATAAACATGTTTGTAATTGTAGCAATAGAAAACGTGTTTGGAGTCACAACGATTAGCTTGAGTCACATCACAGAGAGTACACTTGGAGTTGTAGCAGTTGGAGTCACGGCAGGAAAAACACACTTCGAGTTGAAACATTGATGTATTTCAACCACTGTGGGGAGTTGCAGTTGTTGTGTTATTCCTGTATAGTAGTATTAATACATGAAAGTAGCAAGTTCCTTTAAGAAATATGCAAGAATATCATAATAATGGCATATGGGGAAGAATTCATACCTTAGTGATAATTAAGCCAACTTGGACAATGATAGTATCAAAAAGGAAGTGATGAATTGAAAATGGTAAAAATTGGTATTAGATAGGTGTTGAAAGTATGCAAATTTAGGCACCCGTCATCTCCCCCAGTCCAAAATTTTTGCATGTCCCCATGCAACCAATAATCACTCAGTCTTAGAGAATTCATATTGACCCTGGGGTTACTAACACCACTGATTACCTCTTATGTTACCTCATTCTTCTCACTGGTATCTTGTTCTTTTGAAGCTCTTATGTTTTCTTTCTCTATCTCTCTCTGGGTGGCTTCATCAACCATCATGAATTGTGTAGCCTGGAAAACTATTTCTTTTGTCTCTTTAAGTTGAGCTCTTTTTTGTGAGCTAGTGAAGGGTTCCCCTGCAACAACATGACTTGTTGCAGGGTAACCTAATTTCTCAGGTATTTTTTGTTCCTCAAGCTCATCTTTGAGCATTTTTAGATTGATTTGAAGATTCTAATTTTTCATCCTTAACATTTTGTTTTCTCTCACCAAAGAGGCATAAATAGGTAGATAATGTGGTATGCTTACCCATCTAGGAGTGATATTTTGTTCTTGAGCAACAACCTCTGTTTTTGGCTCTTGTAGCTCAAGGTCTGGCATATCAACTGAGCCATTTATTGGTGGAACCTCTTCTGCTTCTTGTTCTTCCTGTGAATGGGTAGGTTGTTCCCCAAGAGGTCCTCCTCCTAGTTCTTGTGTGAAAGTAGGGGCCTTTGGTTCGATCTCTTGATTTTATTTTGTACTAGCAGCATTTGATTCATCAAGAGCGCCTCTTGTTGTTTCAACAAGAGGCATCATTTCTTGTTTTTTTTCTTCAATTATGCTCACTATTGTATCAATGAGAACTTCCAGCTTCTCTATGTTTGTTGTGTTTCCAGATTTCTCTGGCTTGTCCATTTGAGGCCTTGGAGAATGTGCTGGGTTATTTGTCTATGTTAGATCTTGTTCTTAATAAAGGCTCCCCACTAGTTCTTATGGAGAAGTAGGGGTTTTTACCTATAACTCATATTCATCTGAATACACTTCTAGGAGAGCACTGAGGCCTTCGCCCATAGTGCCTTGGTTTGGTTCTTGTGTGTCAGCCAAGGCATCATGAGCTTCCAGATAAATGGCATCCTCTGGTTCTTGTGTGATAGGGGAGGGTTCTGGTTCTTCTTTTTCTTTGTTCTCCTCATGGGCTTGTTCCTTGGGTTCCTTAATTCTCTTATTTTTATGCTGAGTTGTAGATGAATGGTTGGTTCTTCATTTCCTTGGAATGAGAATTTACTGATTTGTGAACCCTCTAACTCTCTTTGTGAGGGTTCAGTTGGCCATTATTTCCACATCACTATCATGGTTTGCTTTGATTGAAGTTGCAGTAGTCTGGCCCTTTTTCCTGGTTAACCTCCTGGATTGCTTTGGTGGGGGAGTCGTAGCGACAGGGCTTGCTGTATCTGTGGCATTGTTCACTGGTGGAGGAGTCACAACAATGAAGCTTGCACTATCTAGCAAAGGAGTAGCAGTCACGACCAATGGTGGAAGGGCAAGCGTTGCCTGTTGGGCATCCTGAAGTGCAGCCACTTCATCTCCTATGAGTAGAACATGTGCTTGGACGATGTTCTTCCAGGTAAGACCTTATTTTTGCAGTGCATACTCCACCAAGATATTTATAAGGTTGTGGTGGGATACAACTTATGTCAGGTTATTTTCCCTTTGAACCAACACGACCATCATCTGGAACGTCTGAAATAAGAAATACGTCATGTTCATTGGTTAGTTGTGGCGTCCTCCCAATTTTCTTGTCTTAGCGTCTCTCCAAGACAATAAATTGTGCCCTCTTCCAATTCTTTCGACTAGGACCCTCACACTATCTCTCTCATGTAAATGACTAATCCCGAGTTTTCCTCACGCTCTCTTGCTTTATCCTTTCCAGTTCCTCCCCAGATCACTTCGAGCCTCATTTCAATGAGTTCCTTCCTCCTGCGTCGATACGTACTATATTGACAAATGCACCCTTTTTTACACCTACACATTGGCCCGCCAACGATTTATTCGTCAATACATAGTCCTCTTTCCTATGAACTTGGCCTATACACCGACACACTTTTGCTAAACCTCACCAACACACATCCTTATCATCGGTGAAATTCACAGGATCAATGCCAACACATTGTTAATCTTCACATGATTACCTTCAATGCGCACACACATTTCACCAGCTAACTTCCTTTCAATTTCGTCGATGCATCACATATCGACAACATATCACCCTTTCACCTCGATACACTACACATCGGCAAGGTCTATCTCTCCCTAGTCGATGCACTACTTGTTTCCCTCTTCTGTCCCTGAAGCGTGAGTAGAAGGATGTTGACCTTTCATCGTCACCAAGCGCATTCATGACGATATTCTCCCTCTCGCCAATGCTTGTCAGTGTTTCATGGAAACCTACACAGGAGATCTAGCTAAAGCAAGTACAAACAAAGCTTATCAAGAAAAGAAGAGAGATTCAATATGGAAGAATGAGAAAATATATTCACACTACTCCAATGAGATGATGGTTGATACATAGATCATGATCAATATGATACAATGAATGAGTGGAATAAACTCATATATAGGGCAGAACATTCCATAATTAATAAAGGCAATCAAGCAGTTAACTTTCCTTAGGAATGCATGCATGCATAATAGTGATGGTAAAAATAGAAAGTATCAAATAGAACTAGTTAGTTAACTCCCACTGAACTAGTGTGTTGAAAATAGAAATTTATCCAACACCCCCCCTGAACATCACTATGGAGTAAAAAATGAGTCCCGACTACTAGGCCATTTTAGGTACTCACGTACAATGCAACTAATGAACACTAAAAAAAAATGAGGGAAGAGGGAAAACCACATGGGAACAAAACCCCCTCAAAGGACAATGTATCAAAAGAAGAAAAGGCAGTTGCTAGGCAACTGTGTTCTTCACTGCAAGACGATCCCACAAAGTCTGAAACTTTTGCTCAGTGAATGTCTTGGTGAATATGTCAGTAGTCTGTTCAGAGGAAGGACATAATTGCAAATCAATGATCCTATCATGTACTAAATCTCTGATGAAATGCATGTGGACCTCAATGTGTTTGGTTCATTGTCACTGTACTGGATATCTGCAAAATCTAAGTGTACTCTGATTGTCGCACCATATGATAGTTGGACAGTGAAACTGGATACCAAGCTCGGTAAGGAAGTGCCGAAGCCAAAGTGTTTGAATGACACAATTGACTACTCCTCTGTACTCATCCTCTGTGGAAGATAAAGCAATGACTGATTGCTTCTTACTTGACCAACAAATTGGGCCTGACCCCAAACTGAGAGTGTACCCGGACATGGACTTGCGATCTGTGCTATCACCAGCACAATCTGAATCTATGAAGCCTATGATATCTAATGCACAACCAACTGCATAATGTTCCCATAACTAATGGTTCTTTGAACATATCTGAGGATGCGCTTGGCAGCCTTCCAGTGCATATCATGGGGTTCCTGCATGTATCTAGAAACTGCTCCTACTGCATATGAGATATCTGGATGGGTGTGGGTGAGATACAAAGACTCCCCACCAACTGTCGATACAAATTTCTGTCCACTAATGGTGTATCCCTGCCATCCTCAAGTCTGATCCCAGATAAGAAGGGTGTAGGTGCAGACTTATAGTCTGTCATGTGGAATCTATCCAGAAGATCCCTGACATACTTAGCCTGAGAAATTTTGATTCCGAAAGCATCCTGACTGATCTCAAGACCAAGAAAGAAGTCTAGTGGACCCATGTTCATCATAGAGAACCTATCATGCAAAATATATTTGACCAAAGCAATGGCTGAAGCAGAGCTACCAGTGATCAAAAGATAATCAACATAGAGTACTAATATCATCACAAAGTCAGTAGTCCTCAACATCTAATAATTGGAATTAGATTTACATCTAACAAAATCATGTGAAAGTAAGTAAGAATCCATCTTTGCATACCATGCTCTAGGTGCCTGCTTGAGGTCATAGAGAGACTTCTTCAGTCTGCATACTAAAGATGAGTTCTGAATGAACCCCTGTGTCTGCTCCATGTATATCTCCTTGAAGAAAATAATTCTTCACATCCATCTAGTGAACTTCCCATCCTTTGGATGCTGCAATGGCTAAAGCCAAGCGAATGGAGTCCATCTTTGCTACAGGAGCAAAGGTCTCATCATAATCTATCCCATGAATCTGCTAAAATCCTTTTGCATATAATCTGGATTTGTACCTGCTCACTTGACCATCTGCTACTCTCTTGGTCCTGTAGACCCATTTGCATCTAACAAGTTTCCTCCCTGGTGGAAGTGGAACCAGATCCCAAGTCTGATTCTCTAGGAGAGAGTCATGCTCCTCCTGCATGGCTGATTTCCATAGTGGATTTCCAATAGCCTCACTGTAGGTATGTGGATCAGAAGATTGAACCATATAGCAATGCATGGGCATTGCTGGTTCAGAAGCTGAAAATACATGAAAAGGATCCACATGCTGAGATCGAGTCCTCCTCGAATCCAATGGATCCCCTGCAAGGTTGCCTGCTACTTGAAGTGTGGACTGTGCCCACTTAGGTATTTGCTGAAGCTCTGAAGCTGCCTCCTCATTTGGCTGTACTACTTTCTCATCTGCATGTACATAATCCTCTAAATCTGTGTCTGAATATGTAGCATTTGAGTGTGTGGAATCATCATCTCTGATGTCTGGAACTGATGGAAGCACAAGAGTCTCTACATGTTGCACTGGAGGTGCATGGAAAGGACTCTCCTCAAATTGAACAGTGCGCTCAATGATGAGCCTGTCTGTAGAGGGATGAATCAATCTGTACCTCTTCACATCATCTGGATATCCCACAAATATGCAAGGTGTGCTCTGTGGATCTAAGGTTTTCCTCTTTTCAGAAGGAATATGGGCCCATGCTCTAGATCCAAAGATGCAGAAGTGTGTGACATCTGGTTTATCACCTGTAACACCCTGTTTCCCCCAGTCTGTAAAAATAACTATGTTGGCCAAGAACTATGGAAAACTCAAAGATGTGAATGTTTGATTTGACAAACCTTTGCATAAAAGGTCGATGAATATAAATTATATAATGAATATGTTTTGCATGACTGCTGAGAGGGGGATGTGCTAAAAGAGACCACGATGGCTAATGAGAGGTGGTGGAAGGGACTTGGAATGGTTGCGTTAACTTCCACCGAGCCAATACCGTACTGGTTTATACTTGCTCACAAACCAAAGCAGCTCTCTGATCCTAGAATGGATTTCCCATCAGATTGGTAGGTGGGGAGGCTCCTCAAGAGTTAATGAGGCGATGGGGGTGAACTTCCCATCCTTAATAGCCTTAGACCTGACCACAGATGACGGAATTCACGCCACATGCAACCTTGCAGATAGAAATTGGCAAGAGAGGAAATGTGGTAGGAGAGAGAGAGAGAGCAGCGTGCGTGACGAGGGATCACTGAAGAGAACTGGAGAAACCTTGGAAACGCAAGGAGTTCTAAATAATAGGAGAAGGAGAGTAACCTTCGTCTTGGATTGTTTTCCTGTATCAGGAGAAGGAGAGTAACCTTCGTCCTTGATTTCTGTTGAGCTGGAAGTAGGAGACTAAACCTCAAAGCATCATGGTCTAGCTTGGGGGTGGCTAGTGGTAAATCTGTTTGGAGTCACTGAGCCTACGGTTGGGTAGAAATGAGCACCCCTCTCAGCAATTGCATCACGTCTGGTAGATATGATAAGTGTTTTATACCTTGTATTTCGAACTGAATATCATGAATACATGCTTATGTTTATATGCCCATAATAATTTCTATGTAGAATGATTACCTAGTGTTTTAAACTGGAAATAATGGAGGTATGTGTACGCTTACATGCCATCGTTGGTTTCTGTACAAATGATTAAGTTTGGGGCAGGAGTTCGCTCCACCAAGAATTGTCTTGTTTGCTCGACTCTTGTAATGTTCCGTGAAAGCCCCTCGAGAGTACTCTTCTCCGGGGATTACCCCATAAACCTTGGAACCGTGTTGAACCTTTACCCAGAGACTCAACTAAGATTTGGGATGATTTCCCAAGAACCGTCTGAAGGTTCATGCGATCCGAGTCTAGAAACCTTAGGCAAGGAAGGATAGCTCTCTAAGGTCTCGGACTTGGTGTGGTCAAGGGTAGGACTTCATGAACTCACGATTCGCAAGATCGCAACGTAATTGTTGCTGTTGGATCCAAGGCATAGGAGAACTGTTGGATCAGAACTTTCATGGTTATCGCCTATTGGGGGTTCGAAACTTGAGGGAGTTTCTTTTCGATTGTAGAAGTCGCAAAGTGCTGAGTGCCGAGGGCTCGTGCAAACACGTGACCCACCCGTAAGTGGGGACCACGTGGTTGACAGGTGGCATAACAACAAGCACCTAGAGAAAGGTGGGAATAGGTGACAGGTGATGGACACATGTCGCCTGGGAAGGAGTCAACCCATTGTTGACTTATCGTATCTTGAGAACTCGCGAAGGAGGAGCATGAGGGCTCAACACTCCAACTCGCAAAGTCGCGAGATGCGAGTAGCGCTAGTATTTAGCCTAGGAAGCGGGTGACCGGTGGTGGACATGTGTCACACTGGGAAAGAGTCAACCCACTGTTGACTTATCGTGGCTCGGGCTTTCGCAGGATGAAGAAGCTGCACCTTGATCCCTAAGGCCGCGGAACGTCGAGAGCCGAGGTCTCGTGCAACAGGCGGCGGCGAAACAACTCGTGAGCAGAGTATAGCGGGGTTGACAAGTGGCGTGTGCGCGTCGCTTTGGCAGAGTCCACACAACATTGACCTCTCACGTCTCAGGGATTCACAAAGATGGAGCACAGGAGCTCAACACCTCAACCGGCGAGGTTGCGAGTGGTGCTAGTGTTTGGCCTAGCCTACGGTTACATGTAGCAGGTGCTAATGAGGAGGGAGCCATACTCGTATAGTATCTTGGGTATCAGTGTTTGGAGAAAGGGGAGTCGAGAGTCTTGATTCCCGACTCACGAGTTGCGAAAGGCGCTTGCACTAAGGCCAGCTTGTGGTCATTTGGAGGAGGATAAGGGAAGAGAGGGTCTGCGCTAGGGCCCATAGAAGTCTCGAGGATTCTGTTCCTCGAAGAAAAAAACAAAAAATCTAAGTTGCTGTAGTGGGTGTGTGACATCACCTGTGCAAGCCTCAAAAGGCATCATATCCTCAACAGATCTGTGAAGTGATCTGTTCTGTATGCAAGTAGCACAGTTAAGTGCCTCGGCCCAAATCTTGGAAGGAAGTGATCTTGCATGCAACATGCAACTAGTCATCTCCTTGAGAGACCTATTCTTCCTTTCAACAACTCCATTATGTTGTGGAGTGTATGGAATTGTGTGCTGCAAATGGATACTAGCTTCACGACAAAGATTCTGAACATCTTTGTTGATATATCCCCCCCCATTGTCTCTACGGAGGATCTTGATTTTCTTCCTAGTTTATGTCTCTACTAGAGATTTGAAGTCTTTGAGATGCTCAAAAACTTCAGACTTTTGTTTGAGAAAATAAACCCAAGTATAGCGTGAGTAATCATCAATAAATGTAAGAACATACCTTGCTTTGTTGATGGACGGATGTGGAAATGGACCCATGAGATAATTGTGAACAAGCTCCAAGGAAGAGGAGGCTCTCCTTGCCTTCCCCTTTTCAAACTTCTCTTCAAGATGCTTTCCAATAATAGATCCTTCGCAAACCCCTTCAGAAAAGTGAATGTCTAG